>WNWK01007108.1:77500-97688 GCA_009830355.1 Cherax destructor | reverse complement strand
TGTTCGCAATTATTATATATAACACAGACACAAAAGATAATAATGAACGACTGTCAAACATAATACTCGACAGGGACTCGAACTGGGTCCCACGTTTCTACCAGGCTCAACCCTAACCACTCAGCCACGGAGCTTAAATCTGTAGGAGGGAACCCCTGTTGGTTGTTGTTCTCGGTGTTGAAATGATCATGTTTATGTATTTGATGATCTAGCATCCCCTTCCCCTCCACACCAATCCCTCCCTCTATACCGCCTCCTCTAGGACCCGAAATTATTAACACCGGGGAAGGCTTTATTTCCGGTTTACTGTAAGAGGGAGAGGGGTGAGACTGGCTGGTGGGGGGAGGTGGAGGAACGAGAGACGGGTAGAACAAGTCATAGTTTACCAAGCAAGTATCAGGCAGGAAGCCAGATACAAGGCATCACAAGTATCAGGCAGGAAGCACCAGATACAAGGCATCACAAGTATCAGGCAGGAAGCACCAGATACAAGGCATCACAAGTATCAGGCAGGAAGCACCAGATACAAGGCATCACAAGTATCAGGCAGGAAGCACCAGATACAAGGCATCACAAGTATCAGGCAGGAAGCACTAGATACAAGGCATCACAAGTATAAGACAAGCACCAGATACAAGGCATCACAAGTATAAGACAAGCACCAGATACAAGGCATCACAAGTATAAGGCAAGCACTAGATACAAGGCATCACAAGTATAAGGCAAGCACTAGATACAAGGCATCACAAGTATAAGGCAAGAAGCACCAGATACAAGGCATCACAAGTATCAGGTAGGAAACACTAGAAACAAGGCACCAGATAAAAGGCACTAGACATGTACAAGGCACCAGATAAATGGAATCACAGGAATTAGACATCAGCAATAAAATATGACCTTTGAAAAGTCTGACAAGAACCATTACATCTTGACAAGAGGCACTCTGAATACACTGCCACTTGCACCTTCCCAACACCACCACCTGCTTGTCTATGCTTCCACACCTAGATAACACACAGCATTTCTCAATCTAGACGGAAGTTCTCAGAAAACAGTTTGAACTACCAAGTCTTCCCCTGGTTTCATGTACTTCACAGCACATGACCTCTTACACAACTTACATCTTTATCAGCGTGTACCTTGAAATGTTAAGAGGCTGCTACCAGCAGTTACCCCAGGAAGCTACAACTTCTTAATGGGTTTTGGCACTGAGACGTCCGGGAGAGAGAGAGAGAGGGAGGGAGGTCTCCCACTCCCACCTTCTTCCCTCCAGACTGCAGAGACAAACTCTGCAAAGTTTATTTAGGTAGAGGTACACACAAGTACAATTATCGTAGTGTAAATTACCCATCATGTGTGATGGAATACGACAGGAAAACATAGCTAGCTTTTGTTCCCACAGTACACAAATAACTCACACATAGGAAAGCAGTTTACGACGACGTTTCGGTCCGACTTGGACCGAAACGTACCTCTCCTATATAAGGGTTATTTATGCAACTAACATACACAAGTGTAGATACTGTAGATGTTTCTAAAATATAACTATCACACAGAATAGCGCAGCAACACACCTCTGTACTAACCAATTTTGATTAGCAAAAAATAGTCCTGGGTGTACCCCGCTGCTAACGCGCTCCCCATTAAGTCAACAACAGTGTCAATAACTAACAATAACTAATGATAACTGCCCCTGGAGAGTTGAATAATGTCCAAAGAACTTTACATAGCAATAACGGCAACATTTCAGCAAGCAGTCGACTGTGGCACTTGACCCCCTCATATTTACAACACGACTCAGGTGCTAGGCTACACAGCATAGTTCTCCACACAGCCGTGTTTACGACAGGAACAGTGAGAGAAACCACGTTTAGAAATGAAGACGACGCTGATTTTCCGACGTCTCTCGTCTGGTACTATAATGGTAGACTATAAACCTTGGTAACTGGTACATACAAATTGGTTTAAAAATCGCGTGAGTAAGCACTACCTTTATACCTTTTACCTTTGAAGAGTTTCGCTACTCTCGGAGCCCGGCCATGGGCCGGGTGCTTGCCTAGTCAACCAGGCTGTTGCTGCTGACATCAATGATGTCAGCTCTGGTCAAATTACGGGCAAATTATGTTTTGTCCCCAGGATGCAACCCACACCAGTCGACTAACATCCAGGTACCTACTTCCTGCTAGGTGAATAAGGACAGCAGGTGTCTTAAGGAAACGCCCCAATGTTTCCACCCGTACCGGGGATCGAGCCCCGACCTCAATGTGAGAGCTGAGTGCGCTACCAACAGAGCTACGGGTCAACCTGAGAGAGAACATGCTTCCCAGTCAGGATTTTATAGCGTTTTTCTTTGCAGATTTTCACAGAAAATTTTAGGGATTGTGCATTAGTGTAAAGCAACTCTCATGATGGCAACGTCTGCAGGTTCCGTACTCTATCCCAGAGTGGGAACACCCAGGTGAAGGAGGCATGAGAGGGTTGCAGAGTGGGAACACCCAGGTAAAGGACGCATGAGAGGGTTGCAGAGTGGGAACACCCAGGTGAAGGAGGCATGAGAGGGTTGCAGAGTGGGAACACCCAGGTGAAGGAGACATGAGAGGGTTGCAGAGTGGGAACACCCAGGTGAAGGAGGCATGAGAGGGTTGCAGAGTGGTAACACCCAGGTGAAGAAGGCATGAGAGGGTTGCAGAGTGGGAACACCCAGGTGAAGGAGGCATGAGAGGGTTGCAGAGTGGGAACACCCAGGTGAAGGAGGCATGAGAGGGTTGCAGAGTGGTGACAACCAGGTGAAGAAGGCATGAGAGGGTTGCAGAGTGGGAACACCCAGGTGAAGGAGGCATGAGAGGGTTGCAGAGTGGTAACACCCAGGTGAAGAAGGCATGAGAGGGTTGCAGAGTGGGAACACCCAGGTGAAGGAGGCATGAGAGGGTTGCAGAGTGGGAACACCCAGGTGAAGGAGGCATGAGAGGGTTGCAGAGTGGTAACACCCAGGTGAAGAAGGCATGAGAGGGTTGCAGAGTGGGAACACCCAGGTGAAGGAGGCATGAGAGGGTTGCAGAGTGGTAACACCCAGGTGAAGAAGGCATGAGAGGGTTGCAGAGTGGGAACACCCAGGTGAAGGAGGCATGAGAGGGTTGCGGGAGGGCATGAGAGAGGTTGCAGAGTGGGAACACCCAGGTGAAGGAGGCATGAGAGGGTTGCAGAGTGGGAACACCCAGGTAAAGGACGCATGAGAGGGTTGCCGAGTGGGAACACCCAGGTGAAGGACGCATGAGAGGGTTGCAGAGTGGGAACACCCAGGTAAAGGACGCATGAGAGGGTTGGCGAGTGGGAACACCCAGGTGAAGGACGCATGAGAGGTTTGCAGAGTGGGAACACCCAGGTGAAGGAGGCATGAGAGGGTTGCAGAGTGGGAACACCCAGGTGAAGGAGGCATGAGAGGGTTGCAGAGTTGGAACACCCAGGTGAAGGAGGCATGAGAGGGTTGCAGAGTGGGAACACCCAGGTGAAGGAGGCATGAGAGGGTTGCAGAGTTGGAACACCCAGGTGAAGGAGGCATGAGAGGGTTGCAGAGTTGGAACACCCAGGTAAAGGACGCATGAGAGGGTTGCAGAGTGGGAACACCCAGGTAAAGGACGCACGAGAGGGTTGCAGAGTGGGAACACCCAGGTGAAGGAGGCATGAGAGGGTTGCAGGAGGGCATGAGAGAGGTTGCAGAGTGGGAACACCCAGGTGAAGGAGGCATGAAAGGGTTGCAGGAGGGCATGAGAGAGGTTGAAGAGGGGGGCATGAGAGGGTTGCAGAGTGTGAACACCCAGGTGGGAGGGAACGAGAGGGTTGCAAAGAGGGCATCAGAGGGTTGCAGAAGGGAAGCATGAAAAAGTTGCAGAGGGGGCATGAGAGCGTTGCAGAGGGGAAGTTGGAGGAGTGCATGAAAGAGTGAGTGGAAAGATCTGAGAGGGACCATACAAGTCCACCCTCGCATCTATCAGCCATGAACAACAAATGGTAAAGAGATAACCACTCTACCATTTGATGGTTGTCTGGAGCACCTCCCCTACCACACACACACACACACACAATAGCCCCCGGTGGCCTAGTGGTAAAGCTCTCGCTTCACGCACGGAGGGGCCGGGTTCTATTCCCGGCGGGGCGGAAACATTTCGAAGTGTTTCCTTACACACACTCACACACATACATACAGGCCTAGTGTCAAATCGACATGTGCCTAGGACAAAATGGTAACTAACTAACACACACACACACAAATGATAAAGCTCATGGAGCAGGGAGAGAGTGGACCTAGTAGCGACCAGTGAAGAGGCGGGGCTAGGAGCTATGACTCGACCCCTGCAACCACAAATACCCAACTTTCCTCTTCTGTCTATTTACGTATCTATCTCTCTCGCTCTCTATCTCTCTCTCTATATCTCTCTATCTCTCTCTCTATATCTCTCTCTCTATATCTCTCTCTCTATATCTCTCTCTCTATATCTCTCTCTCTATATCTCTCTCTCTATATCTCTCTCTATATCTCTCTCTCTATATCTCTCTCTCTATATCTCTCTCTCTATATCTCTCTCTCTATATCTCTCTCTCTCTATATCTCTCTCTTATATCTCTCTCTCTCTATATCTCTCTCTCTCTATATCTCTCTCTCTCTATAATCTCTCTCTCTCTCTATCTCTCTCTCTCTCTCTCTCTCTCTCTCTCTCTCTCTCTCTATGTCTCTTCCCATTCTTCCTCTTAGTTTCTATTCTTAGTTCTCCCTCTTTCCCTCACTTACCCTTTCATCACTCCTGTCTGTCTCACACATCCTGCCTATCTCTTCTTATTTTCTCTCTCACACCTTTTCCCCTCCCTCCTCTCTCACACCCTCTCCTACCTCACTTCAAACCCTCCTTCCAGTATCCCTTATCCGCGTTTCCTCCTAAATTAGTACTAGGTAATACAGACCTAGTACTCAAATAACCAGAGTACATAACAAAAACAGATCTAGTACACAATTAGAGTACAAGGAATAAAAACGAAGATTAATACTCAAATAGCCAGAGTACAAGATATATTAGTACTCAAATAGTCAGAGTACAAGAGATATAAGTACTCAAATAGCAAGAGTACAAGAGATATTAGTACTCAAATAGCCAGAGTACAAGAGATATTAGTACTCAAACAGCCAGAGTACAAGAGATATTAGTACTCAAATAACCAGAGTACAAGATATATTAGTACTCAAATAGCCAGAGTACAAGATATATTAGTACTCAAATAGCCAGAGTACAAGATATATTAGTACTCAAATAACCAGAATACAAGAGATATTAGTACTCAAATAGCCAGAGTACAAGAGATATTAGTACTCAAATAACCAGAGTACAAGAGATATTAGTACTTAAATATCCAGAGTACAGGAGACAAAAACAAAACCAGAGTAAGAGAAACTAAAATCCGGTTACAACAGTGAGAAAAAAATTCATGATCGAAAGTGATGAAACTGATAGAATACATTTCGATCATAATGGTCGAGCAAATGGGCCGAAATGCGTGCCGATCGTCTTCATCTCCAAAGGGTGAGTTAGTTATGAATTTACTTGTGTTTAGATTATATAGTCTGTAACTCGGGGTACACCCCGGTATCGGCAAGCACCGGTTAATTTTTTACGGTATCGGTATCGCCTAAATTCCTGGAAATATCGTCTTGTCAATATGAGTGACACAAACAACAAATAGGTCTACCTGTCGAAACACAAAGTCTAAAGCTCTGTTTATCACTCTGAAAGTCTTAATTAAGATCTACCTGTCGTCACTCAAAGTCTAAAGTCTACTTGTCTATAGTGAAGAATCTGTACCTGTCGGACGTAAACAAATAGTGACATTTATCAAAAGCAAAACACAAACACTATCTAAACTATCTCGGAAATATAGACTTTTTATTTATTCATATACCTGGATATTTGCAAAAGATTGCGACCAGAAATGCATTCTGACTCGCCTTTTTAAACCTCTACAATATTGTCACATTGATGTTGAGTTGTAAGGGCTGTTAAACACTCACAGATTGACATCCCACGTTTTTCATGAATGAGATTCATGACTCCAAACATTCCCGATGTAATCGTTACTCGCTGGTGAGTGGAAAGGCTGACGGGGGAGGGGACGGAAAGAAGGAAAGAGAGAATGTGTGGATTTGCGTTCGTGTGCATGCGTGCGTGTTATATACCAATGGTAGTGCCTAGGTTATAGAAGTGCAGATAATCGTGCGGTGATGACACGGTCAGTACTGTTGCAGGGAACGAAGTGTGTGTGTGTGTGGAGGAAGTGAAGAGGGAGAAGAGATGAACGGAAGGAGTGGAGAAAGTATATCCCATGAATGTTTCTAACTTCACTATGGTTCCCATCTGTAAGAATCTTGAACATCCATCTGCCTACTTGTGTTATATTACACCATGTGGTGTAAGCTCACGAAGGAATACGAAGGGTTAAAAGGGATTCTTTCGTACCGGCAACGGGAATAACAAGAGGACATACCTGTAAATAAACATAAAAGGCGCGAGTTGAAGGGATACTAGTAAATTTTTCATAAGAAAATAGACCAATCGTCTGGATTACAAGATGATGTACGGTAGGGATTCAATCATTGGATATTTTAAACCCTTTCACGCTTCATCATAGAAATATTAGAGACTTTGATGCCCTTTCACTATGTTACAGATTGACCATTTCTTGGACCCCTTTCAGTATGTTACAGATTGACCATTTCTAGGACCCCTTTCAGTATGTTACACTGACCATTTCTTGGACCACTTTCAGTATGTTACAGATTGACATACCTTTCAGTATGTTACAGATTGACCATTTCTAGGACCCCTTTCAGTATGTTACAGATTGACCATTTCTAGGACCCCTTTCAGTATGTTACAGACTGACCATTTCTTGGACCCCTTTCAGTATGTTACAGACTGACCATTTCTTGGACCCCTTTCAGTATGTTACAGACTGACCATTTCTTGGACCACTTTCAGTATGTTACAGATTGACCATTTCTAGGACCCCTTTCACTATGTTACAGACTAACCATTTCTTGGACCACTTTCAGTATGTTACAGATTGACCATTTCTAGGACCCCTTTCAGTATGTTACAGACTGACCATTTCTAGGACCCCTTTCAGTATGTTACAGACTGACCATTTCTAGGACCCCTTTCAGTATGTTACAGATTGACCATTTCTAGGACCCCTTTCAGTATGTTACAGACTGACCATTTCTTGGACCCCTTTCAGTATGTTACAGACTGACCATTTCTTGGACCCCTTTCAGTATGTTACAGACTGACCATTTCTTGGACCACTTTCAGTATGTTACAGATTGACCATTTCTAGGACCCCTTTCACTATGTTACAGACTGACCATTTCTTGGACCCCTTTCAGTATGTTACAGATTGACCATTTCTAGGACCCCTTTCAGTATGTTACAGACTGACCATTTCTAGGACCCCTTTCAGTATGTTACAGACTGACCATTTCTAGGACCCCTTTCAGTATGTTACAGACTGACCATTTCTAGGACCCCTTTCAGTATGTTACAGACTGACCATTTCTTGGACCCCTTTCAGTATGTTACAGACTGACCATTTCTGGACCCTTTCAGTATGTTACAGACTGACCATTTCTAGGACCCTTTCAGTATGTTACAGACTGACCATTTCTAGGACCCCTTTCAGTATGTTACAGACTGACCATTTCTAGGACCCCTTTCAGTATGTTACAGACTGACCATTTCTTGGACCCCTTTCAGTATGTTACAGACTGACCATTTCTTGGACCCCTTTCAGTATGTTACAGACTGACCATTTCTAGGACCCCTTTCAGTATGTTACAGATTGACCATTTCTAGGACCCCTTTCAGTATGTTACAGACTGACCATTTCTTGGACCCCTTTCACTATGTTACAGACTGACCATTTCTTGGACCCCTTTCACTATGTTACAGACTGACCATTTCTAGGACCCCTTTCAGTACGTTACTACTGCCATATTTTTCAGTTTTTGATGAATTTTGGGGAGTCTCAACAGTCACTATTCCAACTTAGGAGAAATTGAAAGCACCCACCACTCCCGAGTCTGGAAGTGCAAAGCTTCACAACTCCTCACTTTCCTGGTGAAGGAGTCAGAGCAATCTGATTACAGAGCAATCTGATTAGTTACTTGAGGACGGCGATGAGTCCCCCGATTGGTCAAAGGCAATGTCACGTGTCCGGCAGTTTAGACTCCGGAGCCTTCCAGTTGTTTGCCCCTCATGGGGGCCCCTGGAATGCTAAATGACTCACGAAATTGCAATAACGCTATTTTTTTAACAAATCACGAAACGGATAAAACTTGCCACAGGTTCAAACCCCACCTGTTCAATGGGTTGAAATGCTAAAATATATGTTCAATGTATATATATATATATATATATATATATATATATATATATATATATATACAGAGAGAGAGAGAGAATAAATTCCTGAAGGGACACGAGGAGCAAAGCTCTGCCCCTGTGCCTAGAAATAGGCAATTACAATGACCGTATTTTCTGGCATATAAGAGGCTCCTTTACCCCCCTCCCCCATCCACCCACAAATAGTCTTGGGAAAATCATCTTGCGCCTTATATGCTCAAGATCAGGGTCAAGGATAGGCTTTGTGTTACGCTTTTGGCGTAAAGTAATAGGGTAATTAACCCTTGAATATAATTACCGATTTACGGTTATGATACTTCTGTCGTGCGCCTTATATGCCGGGAAATACGGTAGGTAACTGCCTGTGGCAGATGAGGCAAAATAAATGCCCCATGAAAAGTGAGAGTGCAGTAGAATGAGAGACTTGTGCAACATTTGGGGATCTTTATTGCCAGCCAGTGGCTTCTTCGGTCTAATACAGAGAAGAACGGTATAATACGAGTAGTAGTTTGTGGGAATCAGTCCCTCAGCCTGGAGTGTACAGTAATCTTGGGGGATATAAGACCTGGGTGTTTTAACACCTTCCCTTCATATATAAAGGAATTAATTATCAGACCTGTGACTAGAGATGGATGCATGATCAGCAGGGCTGAGGAAGAGGAGGAAGAAGGGAGGGGACAGAGAGGAAGAAGAGGGGGAGAGAAGAGGAAAAAGAGGAGGAGGAGGAAGAGATGGAGAGGAAAGAGATGGAAAGAGATGGAGGGAGGAAGAGGGAATGTGGAAGAAAGAAAAATGGAGGGAGGAAGAGGGAATATGGAAGAGAGATGGAGGGAGGAAGAGGGAATATGGAATAGAGAGAGATGGAGGAGAGAAGATGGAGAGAAGAGGAGGAAGAGGGAAGAGGAGAAGAGAGAGGAGAGGAAGAGGAGAGAAGAGGAGAGAAGAGAGAGGAGGAAGAGGGAAGATGGAAGAGAGAGAGAAGGAGGGAGGAAGATGGAAGAGAGAGAAAGGAGGAGGAAGGGAATGGAAGAGAGAGAAGAGGAGGAAGAGGAAATGAGGAAAGAAGGAGGAGGAAGAGGGAAGATGGAGGAAAGAGAGGAGGAGGGAGAGAGAGGGAAGATAGGAAAGAGAGGAAGAGAGGAAGAGAAGATGGAGGAAAGAGAGGAGGAGGAGAGGGAGAGGGAAGAGGAAGAGGAAGGAAGAGGGAAGATGGAGGAAGAGGGAGAGGAGGGAGAGGAAGAGAGGAAGAGGAAAGAGGGAAGAGAGAGAAGAGGAAGATGGAGGAAAGAGGAGAGGAGGGAGAGGGAAAGAGAAGAGGGAAGAGAGGAAGAGTTAAGATGGAGGAAAGAGAGGAGGAGGGAGGAAGAGGGAAGAGAGGAAGAGGGAAGATGGAGGAAAGAGAGGAGGGAGGGAGAGGGAAGAGAGGAAGAGGGAAGAGAGGAAGAGGGAAGAGAGGAAGAGAAGATGGAGGAAAGAGAGGAGGGAGGGAGGGGAAGAGAGGAAGAGGGAAGAGAGGAAGAGGGAAGAGAGGAAGAGTTAAGATGGAGGAAAGAGAGGAGGAGGGAGGGAGAGGAAGAGAGGAAGAGGAAGAGAGGAAGAGGGAAGAGAGGAAGAGGGAAGAGAGGAAGAGGGAAGAGAGGAGAAGGAACACTGGTAATTTGAATACTATCACGCGTGGCATTACTTCTCTTAGTAATAATGGTAGAATTACCCACAAAATGTTAGATAAATGAACACAGATGCAACTCGTATGACATCTTTCATTACAACATGCATCTCCAAAGCTTGAGATCAAAGTTCACAACGTCCCTAACAGCTTGGAGATCTAATACTGTTGCACAATCAATACCTCAACAGTTGGGCATCTTTACTGTTCAACAACAGATACCCAACAGTTGGGCATCTTTACTGTTCAACAACAGATACCCAACAGTTGGGCATCTTTACTGTTCAACAACAGATACCCAACAGTTGGGCATCATTACTGTTCAACAACAGATACCCAACAGTTGGGCATCATTACTATTGAACAATAGATACACCCAACAATGGAACATGCGTCTTAATCATTACTTCTCTCTATTTTTTTCATTATCGGGACGGGTATTATTGTAGCCGTCACGACACTGTCTTTACTGTCTTCTCTGAGTGACAGATCAGCTGACGCGTCAGCTGTGATTATTATACACAAGGACTCACCTATTTGTGGTTGCAGGGGTAGAGTCATAGCTCCTGGCCCCGCCTCTTCGCTGGATGTTTTTTGTGACCTATGCTCATTTTGAGTTAATACATAAACCACCGGTAATAAACCACAGGTAATACGCGAAATAAACCATCTAAGTAATGTTTATTTATAATGGATGATGGGGGTGACTCACCCTGCTGCAGGGACCTCGCTGATGTGGTGAAGGCAGCTGGGGGAGAGACAGCTGGGGGAGAGATAGGTGTAGATCTGTTGTGGCTGGTGGTAGTGCTGCTGTTGCTGCTGCTGCTGGTGGTAGTGGTGGTGCTGCTGCTGTAGTGGAGGAGGGGGGACCAGGTGCTGGTGGGGAAGGCAGCCGTATCGCAGGTGCTGGAAGGGTTGGGGCGGCGGTGGCATGGGCGGTGGGAGGGGCGGTGGGCGTGGTGGAGGAAGCTGGCTGTAACACGATGAGTATACACTGTTTGTCTGAGCTGTACCGCTGCTGCTGCTGCTGCTGCTGCTATTACTGCTGCTGCTGCTGTTAGCTTGCCCGTTCACCGCTGAATGAGGGAGGCTTCCGTAGAATGCTTGTGACTGAAGGTGCAGGTGTTGTGGGGGGGACTGCTGTTGTGGGTGTGGTGGGGGTGGTGTTGTGGGAGAGGGTGCTGTTGTGGGTGCTGCGGAGGGTGCTGGTGTTGGGGATGGTTCTGTTGTTGTGGGGGAGGGTGCTGCTGAGGGTGTTGGAGATGCTGTGGGGGAAGGTGTAGAGGGTGTGGTGGGGGGAGGTGCTGTTGTGGGTGTGGTGGGGAAATATGCTGTGAGGGAGGGCGTTGTTGAGGGTGTGGTGGGGGAAGGTGTTGAGGGTGTTGTTGAGGGTGTTGTTGTTGAGGGTGTTGTGGAGGAGGGTGTTGTGGAGGAGGGTGTTGTGGGAGGGGAGGGTTCTGTTGAGGATGTAGTGGGGATGTTGTGGGTGGTGTTGCGGGGTTGGTGGGGTCTCTGGGCATGTGGGGAAGGTAGTTCTGCATGTTCCCGTAATAAGGCTGAGGGTGGGAGGTGGGGGAGGAAACCGCTGCTGACAGTGAAAAACTGAATGTGGGGGCGGTGGTGGGGGAGGGGGCTGGTTGGGGGGGTGACAGTGATGTGGTCTTGGACCTTGATTCATGTGGGGTCTTCCTGGAGGTAGCCCACCATGTGGGGGTGGTAGTGGGGGTTCACACTCAACATGGTGTGGGGGAAGAGCAGGAGGTGGGGGCTGGTTGTGGGGGAGAGAGTTATAATGGGGAGGGACCTTGGGAACGGGTTGGGCGTGAGGAAGGGAACCAAACCGGTTGTCTTGAAAGTGCTGTTGGTGCTGGTGGTTGCATGGTGGAGGGGGCTGTATGGGCCGGGGCTGTGTGCGGTGTGGGCTGTGGTGGGGGCTGCTGTTGGGGCTCTCTTGCTGCTGCTGCTGGAGGGTGGGCGGGTGGGCGTGCCGCGGTACAGGTGGGGCACCAGGGCCGGGCACTCCTCCTGGCACTCCTGCAGAAGGACCCGGCGCCCGGGGCACGCAGTAAGCGTAGCAGGAGGGGCAGGGCTGCACGCCCGGGGGCACGTGCATGGCGGAAACTACGCACGGGTTTATACAGTGCCTGGCACTCTAGCCTTCATCTCAGCCTCAAGTCACTAGTGCCTGGCAGACGCGGCGATGCCAGGGCCTGACACTAACTACACTACAACCGTCTAGCACTACTCAAGTTACCATAACGAACCACTCAAAGAGTAGTCCCTCTTCTCTACTGCTCTTCTCTACAGAGTAGCGCATTTAACACAGCACTAAAATATGTGGACAGTTACCTGCTGACTGTCCCCGCCTCCTGTACACAATCGTACACTTGATGGGTCATTGTTTCAGGGCAAGCATTGCCCTTACACCGTCACACCGACCCTCTGAATCCCTCACCTCTCGCCACTCAGAGGATCACAACTGCACTGAGGAGACACGGTTAGTTCAGTACTGCCTGAGCGGTACTTGCTTCCGTGGCAGTGAAACAGTGAACTAGTTATGCACGATGGGCGGATGGGCGGGGTAAGGCACCGCAAGCTGCTGCTGACTTCACCGTGACGCAGTTGCTCTTCTCGCGAAGGTCAAGCAGGTAAGTACACCTAGGGGTCAGCAGGGGGGCGAGGAAGACCCTTGACACCTGGACAACCACACACACGGTACACCGTGTGGATCCCCTGCTAAAAACACCACAAACGACCACTCCCCCCCTCCTCCTCCTCTTCCGCCCACTCCACACAACGTAAACAAGCAAGTAATCTTGAAAAACAAACACCACGTGATTGGTGTGGAGGTAAACTGGACAACACTCGTCGCTACTGAGGCACTTGAGCACTTTTTATGTGAGGACACGGAGGAGAGGTGACGATAGTGAGGAGCGCTGCGAGACGCGTCAAACAGTCTGCCACACACAGACTTGACTAGGCAGATAGCAGAGCTGGGGCAACGCGTGGCCAGGAAGGGGAGACTAAGGGGAGGGAGGGGAGACTAAGGGTGAGGGGAGACTAGGGGTGAGGGAGAGCTCGCTCGCGCTCCCCATCACTGCTTTCATCCCTATCCCAGGCTAGACCTACAGCGGGAGACAGGAAGGTGAAGGATGCAGTTCCTCGTATAACTACTGCCTCCTACCCCGTGGTTAACCTCCCCCGGGTGATCAACCAGCACGCACTCAGCTCCTGGCCCCGCCAGGAGCCGAGACTCGACTCCTACAACCACATAGGTAAGTGCACCTTCAGAAGGAGAAATCGTAGGGCACAAGAAGCCAGAAATCACTGACGACGATGCAAATAGTCTACGAGGCAGGGCCAGGAGCTAAGTCTCGACCACCCCACACACACACACACACACACACACACACACACACACACACACACACAGGAGGGGTGGGCAGGCGTATTGATTGCTGCTGGACGCTACCAAGCCGGCGGGAACACAGCTGATTCTGCCGCCCCTTGCCACGCCCGTACTCACATCACCTCTCCGACAGCACGCCCGCGCCGCCCGCTCCCTGCCGCCCGCCGCCCACACAGCTGTTGCTAGGCACAACTTCCCCCCTCTCTCACATCCTCCCTAGAGGGAAGATATCAGTGCCTGCCATCAGAAGCACAGGTGCCTAGCTATCACACTGAGGGTCAGCACTGGCGGGGGAGGGGGTCAGAAGTGTGGGTAGGGGCAAGGGTGAGGGGTGGAATGAGGGGGCGGAGGTGAGGGGGCGGTGCTTTCATGAACGCTAAGCATACACCCACGCAAGTGCCACCTCCCCCCTCCCCCATTTCCCTGCTGACACACTCACCTGTCCCTCCTCTACACATCCCTCCCCACCCCACAACATTCCCTTTTCCCCATTTATCAGGATGATCAGAACGAGAATGAGCTGAAAAAATACAATACCCCCATCATGCCTACAACGTCCCCTTCTACCTCCAACAACCCTTCCCCTACCTACAACACCTCTTCCCATACCTACAACACCCCCTCCCACATGCAACATCCCACTGACAACTATGTTCAATGAGAAATTCCCGCTAATCCGCCACTGTAAAAAAAAAAATAACGAACAGAATATGAAACAAAACACACACAAAAAAGTGCAATTTTCAAGAGACTTCGGAGCGATGTCAGAGGATCTGACACTCAAGGATGACAGCAATGTTGTCATCCCAGCTGCAGGGGAATGATAACTGGATAATACAGCTTCAAAACGAGAAATACTGAGCTAGTGACGATAGCAGAGTCACTTATTCTCTCAAGGACGAAATATTGGTGTGTTTACCTGGAGAGGGAGTTCCGGAGGTCAACGCCCCCGCGGCCCGGTCTGTGGACCAGGCCTCAGCAACCTCTTTCTAGGCAGGCGTAATGACAGAGCTGCAGAATATACAACTGTATTTCTTGGAACGTAGGATAAAAATAATGTTTCATAATTTGCGGCTGGAAAATCCTAGAAAAACTGGTCCCATATCTGCACACTGAAATCACTCCCCATGAAAGAAAGAATTTCGTGAAGGGGTTCAAACTACCCCCAATGAGGTAGAGAGAACCACAGTAAGTATGAAGGGACGACGACTCTTCCACACCTTCCCTTCATACATGATAAGTTCAGTGCCTCCCAATAATAATAATAATAATATGATTATATTTCTCTGGATTATTTGCGTGCTAAAGCTACGAAAAGAAATAAGATTTTTTAATAAAATCGCCGAGAATTCTACACTGTATGGATTAACAACACGTCAAATCCCCACACGACTCACTTTTTTTTCTTATAAATAAAAACCAAATAAGCCGCAGTGCAATACTTATTACTAGTTCAAAATATATCATTTCTGGAGACCCGGCCGAACTAGGGAGTCAAATTAGTCGCCGGTGTAAAATTTAATTAAAAAATTTATAAAAACAAGTGAACAGAAAAATCTACCGGGATTTTCCACACAACAGACCAGGCCGCGGGGAGCGTTGACCCCCGGAATACTCTCCAGATAGAACAGTAAATGGGTTACGTACCTGAAAGCAGGTCCGGGGTGAGGGGGCATCGTCCCCACGCTGCCCGGTCCCTGACCAAGCCTAGTGGAGACACTCTATACATCATTAGTTTAATATCTTTATTATGCAGCCCATACCCATCCTGTGGCTGGTAGTCAAAATATTACACACACACATAATGGGTCCCGGAACTGAGCTGCAAAGTTTTGATAGCTGAACAAGCTATAGCGGTAACGAACTATTTACATGTTTATATCTGGTCACAATCGTAATATTTCTACCGACATCGTTGAAAGAGCAGATACGCAGGGACTCAAGAGGCCTCAGAATAACTTAAAAAGCGACTCCAGGAGCCAGGACCTTACCCCCGTAAACACAAACTGGCAAGCACAACCAAGTCAATCACAGAAAGTTTTGATTAACTTGCGTGGTTTTTATTCCAATAATGGTACAGTCGGGCCCCGCTTTACAGCGTTTCGCTAATGCAGCGGTTTTCAATTACATAGCCATTCTTCATTTATTCAGACTTCCTACAATATATATATTCACCACTCATAAGCCAAGGACGAAAATATTTTAATGTGTGTACTGTATATGTATTTTTTAGGCCTAGTTCTATTGCTCACTTAATATATGATAGTATAGTTATCAGGCTTTTATAAGCATTTGAAAGCGGGAAAAAAACAGATATTTCACTTTACAGCGGTAGTCCTGGACTTTACCTGCTGTATAAGCGAGGCCCTCCTGTATATAATGAAGTATACACATGTGCAACACCTAGCATGTGTTTATATAGAGTTGTTAAACCTAACATGTGTATAGAGAGTTGGCGAAAGAGTAACAATCTAGCACACACATGTTGGCACAGTGTTGTATAAATATAGCACTGTTCCTCACTGGGTTTATTCTACACTTCCTCGTACACCTCTCACTTCATTACGTTGTTATGGCAGTAGGTACACTGGGCGGTACCTCAGACTCGAGTAGGTTTCAGGCACATATTAACATGTACGTCTCACTTCTTCCTCACCTCACTCAAGATTTATTACAGTATTTATTAGCATAATAATCGTATTTGCTTTCCATCTGTCTGAGTCGATGACGTTACTGAAGCAGGCTAAGAGGCAGGTTACCTGCAGGTTACCTGCAGGTTACCATCCCCGGTGTTCCGGTCTCCGACAAGCCCTCATTGTTGATGGCCTGATCAATAAAGCTGTTGGTGTTAACCACATGCTGTCCAACGTAGGCACAATAGACTGGACCGCCTCCCGTGGTAGGTAGAATATAAATTAATCTTGGTTACATACCTTCAGTAGCAGCTATATCTGTGACCAGTCTGAGGTCAGGGTTTCCTTGTTGACCACCTGGTCAACCAGGCTATTTGTGCTACCTTCGATATATACCTTTGATGAGTTTCGAGTTTTTCCAGGAGCTGTTGCTTTCCTGGTCAAAGAGGTTGTTTCTGCTGGCAGCCCGCTGGCCACATATCCATCACAGCTTGGTTGATCTGGCGCCTGGTGGAGATACTTATCCAGTTTCCATTTTGAAGACTTCTACTCTTATTCCAACAGTATTTCAGATATCTCTGATAAAATGTTAAATAGTGCTTTCCACTGTGTAGATTTGGAACAAGGCCCTCAAGTACTTTCCAGGTACATGGCCTGGTCAACCACGCTGTTGCTGCTGGAGGCCGGCTGCCCCACATATCCATCACAGCCTGGTTGATCTGGCACCCGATGAAGATACTTGTCCAGTTTCCTCTTGAAGGCTTCTACACTGGTTCCAGCTGTGTTTCTGATATCTTCTGGTAAGATGTTGAATAGTCTGGGACCCCGGATGTTAATACAGTGCTCCCGTATTGTCCCCACCGCACCCCTGCTCCTCACTGGGTTTATTTTACACTTTCTCCCATATCTCATTCGTTCATTCATTCTCATTCATTCATTTTCATTATCTCATTCTCTCTCTCGCATTCTCTCATTCTCTCTCTCTCTCTCTCCCCGTTCCAGCGAGTACATATTTAGGACTACGAAGCATTCCCAGTAATTTAAATGCTATATTGGTTCTATGCTGTAAACGATCTCTGTATTCCTTCTGAGTTCTTCATTCTGGAACTTATCACCATTGAACGTCATGTTGGTCTCCACTGACCACTGGAAGACCCTGCTTATGTCTTCCCGCAATTTTTCTGTCTTCTAACGAGGTGATTTTCATACTTATTTTCGTACTGTCCGCAATGATGATATAAAACTGTGGCGAGTGTTTTTATCTGTCTGCTATAAGGATAAGAAACAGCAGAGGTGCCAGGACAGTACCTGAGGAGTACAGAGCTTCTTATCTCGCTCACAGTACTGGATTTTGCTCTGTTTACTACTACTCTCTGTGTACTGTCAGACCAATAACTGTCAAAGATACTACACACAAATTCATTCAAAACAAGTGACATGCTCAGTCAGCCAAAACTGATGACAGGTACATGAACAAAAACCAGACATGCGCAGTGAACATGAAGTGATGATTGCGAGGGTTTTGAAAGTGATATCAATTATTGTTAGGACTTTCAAAATGACATCAATCATTGGGAGGGGAACTTTCAAAGTGTCGGGGGGGGGGGGATGAAACAAGCGTAATTGTGGGCCTATAACAGCCCTCTACCTCTACTCTTCTTCCTCTCTCTTCTTTCCCCTCCTGCCTCTCCCTTTCCCATCCCCTCTAACTATCAAATTACCTGCTCTTCCCCCTCCCTCCCTCCCCAATTAAGATCACCTGAACCACAACCTCCGCAAGTGATGTTTTAAATAAATCTTATATTTTAAAGAGAAACAAAAATAAAATTGATGATAAATGCAACTCCCCCAAACTTTACGCAGCCGGGAAAACTCTGAAAGTAATTCGTCTGGGCGGTTCTCTTGTCAGTGGACGGGAAAGTTTAGAGTAAATTGTATCCTGGAGGGTCACCCCAGGCCTCCCTCACCCTCAATTACTCACCGGAGGTGGATGGGTAGGCTAAGACTTCAGATTCATCAGTGGAGAGGAACTAAGACTTCAGATTCATCAGTGGAGAGGAACTAAGACTTCAGATTCATCAGTGGAGAGGAACTAAGACTTCAGATTCATCAGTGGAGAGGAACTAAGACTTCAGATTCATCAGTGGAGAGGAACTAAGACTTCAGATTCATCAGTGGAGAGGAACTAAGACTTCAGATTCATCAGTGGAGAGGAACTAAGACTTCAGATTCATCAGTGGAGAGGAACTAAGACTTCAGATTCATCAGTGGAGAGGAACTAAGACTTCAGATTCATCAGTGGAGGAACTAAGACTCGATTCATCAGTGGAGAGGAACTAAGACTTCAGATTCATCAGTGGAGAGGAACTAAGACTTCAGATTCATCAGTGGAGAGGAACTAAGACTTCAGATTCATCAGTGGAGAGGAACTAAGACTTCAGATTCATCAGTGGAGAGGAACTAAGACTTCAGATTCATCAGTGGAGAGGAACTAAGACTTCAGATTCATCAGTGGAGAGGAACTAAGACTTCAGATTCATCAGTGGAGAGGAACTAAGACTTCAGATTCATCAGTGGAGAGGAACAAGACTTCAGATTCATCAGTGGAGAGGAACTAAGACTTCAGATTCATCAGTGGAGAGGAACTAAGACTTCAGATTCATCAGTGGAGAGGAACTAAGACTTCAGATTCATCAGTGGAGAGGAACTAAGACTTCAGATTCATCAGTGGAGAGGAACTAAGACTTCAGATTCATCAGTGGAGAGGAACTAAGACTTCAGATTCATCAGTGGAGAGGAACTAAGACTTCAGATTCATCAGTGGAGAGGAACTAAGACTTCAGATTCATCAGTGGAGAGGAACTAAGACTTCAGATTCATCAGTGGAGAGGAACTAAGACTTCAGATTCATCAGTGGAGAGGAACTAAGACTTCAGATTCATCAGTGGAGAGGAACTAAGACTTCAGATTCATCAGTGGAGAGGAACTAAGACTTCATATTTATCAGAACATTCAAGAACTAGAGCAAACTACAAACACAAAACAAATACAATAACAAAACAAAACACTAAAATCAAGGGGAAAAGCGTTAAACCCTCTGGGAGTAGTATATCAGCTGGGGAAAGAGAGCAATCGGATTAGATTCAAAGGGAGGGTAGCTCCTTCAAGGGCATCCTGGCACTCTGAAGGAAAGAGGTGGAGCCGAGGGGGCGGTGACCCCCCTGAAAACGATTCTTAGGTAGTTTAATGGCGCTCACTCCGTCATAGTGTTGGAGGCTCCACTAAGGTAATGGCGCTCACTCCATTTTAATGTCACCGTCTGGCCGCCCCAACTCTCCCTTACATACATTCTTTCCACAGCTCCTACTCCTCCAGGACTTCAAGGATCCTTTTCAGAAACCACTACAAGGGCTCCTGGGGGCAGTCAGGGCTCCTTCAGGGTCTTTCCAGGAGTCCTTCAAGAGGATCTGTCAGAACTATAAGCTTTCACCTCAAAAGACAGACAACCAAAAACTGGCCCAGGACTTTATATATATTATATATATATATATATATATATATATATATATATATATATATATATATATATATTATATATATATATATATATATATATATATATATATATATATATATATATATATATTATATATATATATATATATATTATATATATATATATATTTATATATTATTATATATATATTTATATTTTAATATATATATATTTATATATATATATATATATATTTATATATTATATATATATATATATATATATATATATATATATTTTATATATATATATATTTATATTATATATATATATTTATATATTATATATATATATTTATATATTATATATATATATTTATATATTATATATATATATATATATATATTTATATTATATATATATATATATATATATATATATATTTTTATATTATATATATATATATATATATATATATATATTTTTATATATATATATATATATATATATATATATATATATATATATTTATATATATAT
>WNWK01007108.1:0-72500 GCA_009830355.1 Cherax destructor | reverse complement strand
ATATATATATATATATATATATATATATATATAATCACATACATATACACAGGTGTAAACCCACAGGAAGCAGACTCGTCCCTATGATAATCTGCCAGATGACACGAGAATATTACCCACAACACTATAAGATTTAAAAAATATATGTACATATTTTTAAATACGTTAACTGGAGATATTTTCAGTTTTATTAGTCTGCTTGACGAGAGGACGTATTGACGAGCTTGACGAGATGACGTACTGACGAGCTTGACGAGAGGACGTATTGACGAGAGGACGTATTGACGAGCGACGGAGACGTATGACGAGCTTGACGAGAGGACGTACTGACGAGCTACGAGAGGACTACTGAGAGCTTGGAGAGGACGTATTGACGAGCTTGACGAAGGACGTATTGACGAGAGGACGTATTGACGAGCTTGACGAGAGGACGTATTGACGAGCTTGACGAGACGAGGCATGACGAGCTTGACGAGAGGACTACTGACGAGCTTGACGAGAGGACGTACTGACGAGCTTGACGAGAGGACGTACTGACGAGCTGACGAGAGGACGTATTGACGAGAGGAGCATTGACGAGAGGACGTATTGACGAGAGACGTATTGACGAGAGGACGTATTGACGAGCTTGACGAGAGGACGTATTGACGAGAGGACGTATTGACGAGCTTGACGAGAGGACGTACTGACGAGCTTGACGAGAGGACGTATTGACGAGCTTGACGAGAGGACGTACTGACGAGCTTGACGAGAGGACGTACTGACGAGCTTGACGAGAGGACGTACTGACGAGCTTGACGAGAGGACGTATTGACGAGCTTGACGAGAGGACGTATTGACGAGAGGACGTATTGACGAGCTTGACGAGAGGACGTATTGACGAGCTTGACGAGAGGACGTACTGACGAGCTTGACGAGAGGACGTATTGACGAGCTTGACGAGAGGACGTACTGACGAGAGGACGTATTGACGAGCTTGACGAGAGGACGTATTGACGAGCTTGACGAGAGGACGTACTGACGAGCTTGACGAAGGACGTATTGACGAGCTTGACGAGAGGACGTACTGACGAAGCTTGACGAGAGGACGTACTGACGAGCTTGACGAGAGGACGACTGCGAAGCTTGAAAGAGGACGTATTGAGAGAGGACGTATGACGAGCTTGACGAGAGGACGTATTGACGAGCTTGACGAGAGGACGTACTGACTGAGAGGACGTACGGACGAGCTTGACGAGGACGTACTGACGAGCTTGACGAGAGGACGTTGACGAGCTTGACGAAGGACGTATTGACGAGCTTGACGAGAGGACGTACTGACGAGTTGACGAGAGGACGTATTGACGAGCTTGACGAGAGGACGTATTGACGAGCTTGCAACGAGAGGACGTACGAGCTTGACAAGAGGACGTATTGACGAGAGGACGTACTGACGAAGCTTGACGAGAAGGACGTATTGACGAGCTTGACGAAGGACGTACTGACGAGCTTGAGCGAAGAGGACGTATGTGAGCGACTTGACGAGAGGACGACTGACGAGCTTGACGAGAGGACGTACTGACGAGCTTGACGAGAGGACGTCATTGACGAGCTTGACGAGAGGACGTACTGACAGCTTGACGAGAGGACGTATTGACGAGCTTGACGAGAGGACGTACTGACGAGCTTGACGAGAGGACGTATTGACGAGCTTGACGAGAGGACGTACTGACGAGCTTGACGAGAGGACGTACTGACGAGCTTGACGAGAGGACGTATTGACGAGCTTGACGAGAGGACGTATTGACGAGCTTGACGAGAGGACGTACTGACGAGCTTGACGAGAGGACGATTGACGAGCTTGACGAGAGAGGACGTATTGACGAGCTTGACGAGAGGACGTACTGACGAGCTTGACGAGAGGACGTATTGACGAGCTTGACGAGAGGACGTATTGACGAGCTTGACGAGAGGACGTACTGACGAGCTTGACGAGAGGACGTACTGACGAGCTTGACGAGAGGACGTACTGACGAGCTTGACGAGAGGACGTACTGACGAGCTTGACGAGAGGACGTATTGACGAGAGGACGTATTGACGAGCTTGACGAGAGGACGTACTGACGAGCTTGACAAGAGGACGTACTGACGAGCTTGACAAGAGGACGTATTGACGAGCTTGACGAGAGGACGTACTGACGAGCTTGACAAGAGGACGTATTAACGAGCTTGACGAGAGGACGTACTGACGAGCTTGACGAGAGGACGTACTGACGAGAGGACGTACTGACGAGAGGACGTACTGACGAGAGGACGTACTGACGAGAGGACGTACTGACGAGAGGACGTACTGACGAGAGGACGTACTGACGAGAGGACGTACTGACGAGAGGACGTACTGACGAGAGGACGTACTGACGAGAGGACGTACTGACGTGCTGTACTGCCTTGTATAACTTGACTTAATGTTCAGTGTTTTGCCATTCAACTCTGATTTATAATGGAATGTGTACACTCACCTATTTATAGTTGCAGGGGTCGAATCACAGCTCCTGGTCCCGCATTTTCGCTGGTTGCTACTAGGTCCACACATTCCCTGATCCATGTGCTTTATCGTACCTCTTCTTAAAGCTATGTATGGATCCTGCCTCCACTACATCACTCTCCAGATTGTTTGACTTCCTGACAACTCTATGGCTGAAGAAATACTTTCTAACATCCTTGTGACTCATCTGAGTCTTCAACTTCCAGTTGTGACCCCTTGTTGCTGTGTCCCATCTCTCAAACATCCTGTCCCTATCATCTTGTCAATTCCTCTCAGTATTTTATATGTCGTTAGTTAGTGTGTGTGTGTGTGTGTGTGTGTGTGTGTGTGTGTGTGTGTGTGTGTGTGTGTGTGTGTGTGTGTGTGTGTGTGTGTGTGTGTGTGTGTGTGTGTGTGTGTACTCACCTAATTGTACTCACCTAATTGTGGTTGCAGGGTCGAGTCTCAGCTCCTGGCCCCGCCTCTTCCTGTCTGCTACTGGGTCTCTGCTCTCCCTGCTCCATGAGCTTTATCATACCTTGTCTTAAAACTATGTATGGTTCCTGCCTCCACTATATCTTTCTCTAGTCCATTTCACTTCCTGACTACTCTGTGGCTGAAGAAATGCTTCCTAACATCCCTTTGACTCATCTGAGTCTTCAGCTTCCAGTTGTGTCCCCTTGTTTCTGTGTTCCCTCTCTGAAACAACCTGTCACTATCTACCTTGTCAATTCCCCGCAGTATTTTGTATGTCGTTATCATGTCTGTGTGTGTGTGTGTGTGTGTGTGTGTGTGTGTGTGTGTGTGTGTTGTGTGTGTGTGTGTGTGGTGTGTGTGTGTGTGTGTGTGTGTGTGTGTGTGTGTGTGTGTGTGATGTGTGTGTGTGTGTGTGTGTGTGTGTGTGTGTTGTGTGTGTGTGTGTGTGTGTGATGTGTGTGTGTGTACTCACCTAGTTGTACTCACCTAGTTGTACTCACCTAGTTGTGGTTGCAGGGGTCGAGTCATAGCTCCTGGCCCCGCCTCTTTACTGGCCGCTACTGGGTCACGCTCCCTGCTCCATGAGCTTTATCATACCTCTCCTTAAAGCTATGTATGGAACCTGCCTCCACTACATCGCTTCCCAAGCTATTCCACTTCCCGACCACTCTATGACTGAAGAAATACTTCCTAACATCCCTGTGATTCATTTGAGTCTTCAACTTCCAACTGTGTCCCCTTGTTGCTGTGTCCCATCTCTGGAACATTCTGTCTCTGTCCACCTTGTCTATTCCTCTCAGTATCTTATATGTCGTTATCATGTCCCCCCTAACTCTCCTGTCCTCCAGTGTCGTCAGGTCGATTTCCCTTAATCTCTCCTCGTAGGACATACCCCTTAGCTCCGGGACTAGTCTTGTTGCAAACCTTTGCACACTGTGTGTGTGTGTGGGGGGGGGGCAAGACACAACACGCCTGGATTCAGGCCACCAGCCATGTTGACTAAATATTAAGAGGAAGCCAGGCCAGGTTTGGGACGGGTATAGGTCATATAATGTCACCTCTTGATCGATACTTCACTCTTTCCAACACCCCTCCCCCCCACACCACACACCAGTGAAGAGGCGGGGCCAGGAGCTATGAATCGACCCCTGCAACCACAACTAGGTGAGTACACACACAAGGCAAAAGTTTAGGATGTACAAAGAGAGAGACTATTGCTCATATAAATTCAGACAAGCACCCAAACTATTAGAAACGCTTGAAGTCTCTTCAGGTGTATTCCTTGGGACGTAGGCGAGTAAGATAAAGCAGAATTTACACCTGAAAAGTTTTGATGTTGGTCCCAAATCTGCGCACCGAAATTACTCTCCACGTAAACAAGAGACTTACACTTCAATGAAAATCTTTCACACTGTCGTCAGGAGCTATGCAATGTTGCAAGGCTAGGAACATTGCATAGCTCCTGACGACGCAGAGTGCGAAAGATCTTCTACCTACCTACCTGGAATCTACCTGGAGGGTATTCCGGGGATCGACGTCCCCGCGGCCTGATCTATGACCAGGCCTCCCGGTGGATCAGGGCCTGATCAACGAGGCTGTTACTGCTGGCTGCACGTAGTCCAACATACGAACCACAGACCGGCTGATCTGGCACTGACTTTAGGTATCTGTCCAGCTCCCTCTTGAAGACAACCAGAGGTCTACTGGTAATGCCCCTTATGGCTGGTGAGAGGCTGTTGAACAGTCTTGGGCCCCAGACACTTATTGTGTTTTCTCTTAGTGTACCAGTGGCGCCTCTACTTTTCACTGGGGGTACGTTTCACCGTCTGCCAAGTCTTTTGCTTTCGTATGGAGTGATTTCTGTGTGCATATTACGGACCAGTCCTTCCAGAATCTTCGAGGTGTAGATTATGATATATCTCTCTCGCCTGCGCTCCAGTGAATATAAGTCTAGTGCTTCCAGGCGTTCCCAGTAGTTAAGGTGTTTGATGGAACTTGTACGTGCAGTAAAGGTTCTCTGAACATTCACTAGATCTGCAATTTCACCTGCCTTGAATGGAGATGTTAATGTACAGCAGTATTCTAACCTAGAGAGAACAAGTGATTTAAAAAGATTTCCATCCCCATGTGGCTTCTTCTGCACTGTTAAGATCGCCTGTTTGCGATTGTTTTGATATATATATATATTAAAACCAAATATATTCCTGTAACTTTCGGGGCCTAATTCCTAGGCTCCCCATTATCCACAGGATGGATAATGGGGTGCAAAATAAACTAGCTCCTTTGGCAACAAAATCTCAATCTACCTCACGACAAGAGGGAATATAATCACAACGTGGAAAGTACTGCGACGTATAGAAGGGACGGGCTTGTATACGAGACACCAGGAAGAGGAAACAAGTATGGAATAGGAACACAAAGATCAGCCAAAATAAAAGACATTAAAATAATTGGTAGTAAATAAGTGGAACTAGGTAGAAGAGGTTGTAAAGGCTGACTACAGCCACACTGAAATTAGACACGACATGACTACGTTGCCTGTCGATTGTAAGCTTAATTAGATGGGTTCATGAGCTGGAGGTCAGTTTCAGCAATCGCAGCTAGGACATTACATTCCTGATCCAAGATAAACCAACCTACTGTGTTTTACAACAGAAATCATTCCCTGAAATACCATAATGATTGAATATATGGATGACTCCATCTATAAACAAGCATTGTTTATGTCTTCTTGCAGGCGGTGAATGAAATGATAAGGCTTTAGAGGCTTCTTACTTTATTTCCAAATACGTGAGAGTACACAGGCATCCATCCATCCCTCCATCCATCCATCCTCCATCTAGTTGGTGTCGCTTCAATAACAAAGAGTTAATTCAATTTCCCATGGGAAGCTTTTCCATCAGTGTCCATCTTATCACCCTTTTTATTTTCCTGTTTCATTTCCTGGTGAGAGCGGAGGTGTGGGGTCAGGGAGGAAGGGGTTTGGGAGACTGGTGGGATGAACGGAGATGAGGCTCTTGTTCCCCTTATTTGGAGTCCACACGTTCGTCTTCCCGATTTTTGTGTGATAATTTGTTTTTGAAAACCGACAAGTTGAAGATTGAGACACTTATGCAACATATGGGAATCTTTATTAAGTGTCTCAATCTTCCCGATCTTTACTGGTTCTGCCTCCATAAAAATACTTTATCATCTCCAGTGTTATATTCGCTTCCATTAAACAGAAGAAGCTTGCTGATGCGAAGGCAAAACTTTACAGCAATAAACATACCCAAATTTTGTACGTGTGTCTTACTTCATCACCTTGTGTGTATTGTCTCTTTTTTTTTTTTAACTTTGTCTCCATCACAACCTCTACCTTCATCTCTCGTATCAACACCTCCACCATCACAACCTCTACCTTCATCTCTCGTATCAACACCTCCACCATCTACCTCCATTAAACTTACATCCCACCGCTGCCACCACTTATGGACCGCTGCTGTATACCTATATGAACTCGCTGGTGATAATTATTGACAACAGAAATCGTTCAGTCACATCCATGGAGCGTCACTACCTCATCTGGTGAACCGATGTTGTCTTTAAGAAGTAAGCAACCTGCATAGTTCACAACACATGCACAAAGAAATAAAATCTTTAGGCAGTGAGCAGCATTTGTTCTCGACATGTAAAGGGTTCTTGTAAAGCGGACATCAGTTGTCAACATCACCGCCAACCTCCATTGCCTCGATCTCCACTGTCGCCTCCCTCCTTTTACTACCTGCCGTCATATCCACTATTCCCTCCAGCTCTAACTCTACTGCTCCTTTTTTCACCGTCACTCTATCATGCCTCCATCACCCCTACTCTGGCCGCCTCCACCTAGTTGGTCTTCCCTCCAGTTCCTCTCCACTTCACCCTCAATCTTCCCAAACATCCTCTCGACACCAACAATTAGCATAATCCTAATTTCTATCACTGCACTGGAAGACACAAACACATGAGACTGTCCTGAATGACGAGGGAAAGGGAGCAGTAGAAGAGTACGCTAGAGGGAAGGAGGTGGAAGGGTAGAGAGAGGAAAAGGTGGAGATGGAGGAAGAGGCTACCCCCTCACTCACATTCCAGCATCCCGAGTGAAAACCATAAAGATTTAAACGTTTCCAGGTTACACTGGACCACATCTTTGCCACGTACCTTATCCATAGTTACAAATATATTTATACAACTTCACCTAACCTAAAGTAACGTAACGTAACCTAAAGTAACGTAACGAGAATGCACTGATGACCCATGACCTTTGAGATACGTCTTTAGCACACGACACTTCAGTAAGGCAGTGAAAAAAAAAAATCACTCAGTGAACAGTAGTGAACGACGTGATGTTTGACAGTGAAATTTTTTTTTAACTTCGTCGATGCACCTAAAGTCGGTACCTGACCAGCCAGGCTGTGGTTCGTACGTTGGACTGCGTGCGGCCAGCAGTAACAGCCTGGTTGATCAGGCTCTGATCCAACATGAGGCCTGGTCACAGACCGGGCCGCAGGGGCGTTGACCCCTGGAACTCTCTCCAGGTAAACTCCAGGTAATACGGAAAGAACGAAGAACCTAAAACGTGTGTGTGATATAGAATACAGTGAAGCCTTACACGGGAAGGAGAGAAGTTTTAAAATACCTTTGGAAGATGATCGTCAAGACGACCTAACGCTGAGAGAGATACAGAAGAGCAAATGTAATAAAGACAGGGAAATACAAAGACAGGGATGGTAAGACACATAGGCAACATTTAGGCATCTTTATTCCGAAACGTTTCGCTTACACAGTAGGCTTCTTCAGTCAAGTACAGAAAGTAGGCAGCAGCAGTAGTGATGTGAAGACCATGTAATCAGCATCACCCTTCAAGGGCGATGGACTTCCTGTACTCGACTGAAGAAGCCACTGTGTGGGCGAAACGTTTCGGAATGAAGATGCCTAAATGTTGCCTGTGTGTCTTACTTACCAACTTGTCGATATTGTATACCATTTTGATATTCAAAGACAAGGATATAACAATGTAACAAGGACAGGGAGATAATGTAGCAAGGACAGGGATATAATGTAACAAGGACAGGGAGATAATGTAACAAGGACAGGGAGATAATGTAGCAAGGACAGGGAGATAATGTAACAAGGACAGGGAGATAATGTAGCAAGGACAGGGAGATAATGTAACAAGGACAAGGAGATAATGTAACAAGGACAAGGAGATAATGTAACAAGGACAGGGAGATAATGTAACAAGGACAGGGAGATAATGTAGCAAGGACAGGGAGATAATGTAGCAAGGACAGGGAGATAATGTAACAAGGACAGGGAGATAATGTAGGAAGGACAGGGAGATAATGTAGGAAGGACAGGGAGATAATGTAACAAGGACAGGGAGATAATGTAACAAGGACAGGGAGATAATGTGAAGACAGGAATAATGTAAGACAGGGAGATAATGTAACAAGGACAGGGAGATAATGTAACAAGGACAGGGAGATAATGTAACAAGGACAGGGAGATAATGTAACAAGGACAGGGAGATAATGTAACAAGGACAGGGAGATAATGTAACAAGGACAGGGAGATAATGTAGCAAGGACAGGGAGATAATGTAATTAAGGACAGGGAGATAATGTAATTAAGGACAGGAGATAATGTAACAAGGACAGGGAGATAATGTAGCAAGGACAGGAGATAATGTGCAGGACGGAATAATGTAACAAGGACAGGGAGATAATGTAACAAGGACAGGGAGATAATGTAACAAGGACAGGGAGATAATGTAACAAGGACAGGGAGATAATGTAACAAGGACAGGGAGATAATGTAGCAAGGACAGGGAGATAATGTAAAAAGGACAGGAGATAATGCAGGACAGAGATAATGTAACAAGGACAAGGAGATAATGTAACAAGGACAAGGAGATAATGTAACAAGGACAGGGAGATAATGTAACAAGGACAGGAATAATGTAGAGGACAGGAGATAATGTAGCAAGGACAGGGAGATAATGTAACAAGGACAGGGAGATAATGTAGGAAGGACAGGGAGATAATGTAGGAAGGACAGGGAGATAATGTAACAAGGACAGGGAGATAATGTAACAAGGACAGGGAGATAATGTAGGAAGGACAGGGAGATAATGTAACAAGGACAGGGAGATAATGTAACAAGGACAGGGAGATAATGTAACAAGGACAGGGAGATAATGTAACAAGGACAGGGAGATAATGTAACAAGGACAGGGAGATAATGTAACAAGGACAGGGAGATAATGTAGCAAGGACAGGGAGATAATGTAATTAAGGACAGGGAGATAATGTAATTAAGGACAGGGAGATAATGTAACAAGGACAGGGAGATAATGTAGCAAGGACAGGGAGATAATGTAGCAAGGACAGGGAGATAATGTAACAAGGACAGGGAGATAATGTAACAAGGACAGGGAGATAATGTAACAAGGACAGGGAGATAATGTAACAAGGACAGGGAGATAATGTAGCAAGGACAGGGAGATAATGTAACAAGGACAGGGAGATAATGTAGCAAGGACAGGGAGATAATGTAGCAAGGACAGGGAGATAATGTAACAAGGACAGGGAGAAGATGTAGCAAGGACAGGGAGATAATGTAGCAAGGACAGGGAGATAATGTAACAAGGACAGGGAGAAGATGTAGCAAGGACAGGGAGATAATGTAGCAAGGACAGGGAGATAATGTAACAAGGACAGGGAGACAATGTAACAAGGACAGGGAGATAATGTAGCAAGGACAGGGAGATAATGTAACAAGGACAGGGAGATAATGTAGGAAGGACAGGGAGATAATGTAATTAAGGACAGGGAGATAATGAATAGGACAGGAGATAATGTAACAAGGACAGGAGATAATGTAGCAAGGACAGGAGATAATGTAGCAGGACAGGGATATAATGTAACAAGGACAGGAGATAATGTAACAAGGACAGGAGATAATGTAACAAGGACAGGAGATAATGTAACAAGGACAGGGAGATAATGTAACAAGGACAGGGAGATAATGTAGCAAGGACAGGGAGATAATGTAACAAGGACAGGAGATAATGTAGCAAGGACAGGAGATAATGTAGCAAGGACAGGGAGATAATGTAACAAGGACAGGGAGAAGATGTAGCAAGGACAGGGAGATAATGTAGCAAGGACAGGGAGATAATGTAACAAGGACAGGGAGAAGATGTAGCAAGGACAGGGAGATAATGTAGCAAGGACAGGGAGATAATGTAACAAGGACAGGGAGACAATGTAACAAGGACAGGGAGATAATGTAGCAAGGACAGGGAGATAATGTAACAAGGACAGGGAGACAATGTAACAAGGACAGGGAGATAATGTAGCAAGGACAGGGAGATAATGTAACAAGGACAGGGAGATAATGTAACAAGGACAGGGAGATAACAACGTAGCAAATGCCTGGCCTCAAGTCAGGTTTCTCTGGTGACTGCCTGATCAACCAGGCTGTTGCTGTCCACGGGCAGCAAGCCAAGGTAGCCATGACCACCCAGCTTATCTGGCACTATCAGAATCAGAGTGGCACGCTCACTCCCCTCTTATCTCAGTTCCCCTTTACCACTGCACTCACTCTCCCCATACTACCCTCCCCAAGTATTTTTACATTCTTCACTGCTTGTTATGCCTCCCCTGGTAAACCCACGGTGGCGCCCCCACACTCCCCAGGCCCACACAGTGGCGCCCCACACTCCCCAGGCCCACACAGTGGCACCCCCACACTCCCCAGGCCCACACAGTGGCACTCCCACACTCCCCAGGCCCACACAGTGGCACTCCCACACTCCCCAGGCCCACACAGTGGCACTCCCACACTCCCCAGGCCCACACAGTGGCACTCCCACACTCCCCAGGCCCACACAGTGGCACTCCCACACTCCCCAGGCCCCCACAGTGGCACTCCCACACTCCCCAGGCCCCCACAGTGGCACTCCCACACTCCCCAGGCCCCCACAGTGGCACTCCCACACTCCCCAGGCCCCCACAGTGGCACTCCCACACTCCCCAGGCCCACACAGTGGCACTCCCACACTCCCCAGGCCCACACAGTGGCACTCCCACACTCCCCAGGCCCACACAGTGGCACTCCCACACTCCCCAGGCCCACACAGTGGCACTCCCACACTCCCCAGGCCCACACAGTGGCACTCCCACACTCCCCAGGCCCACACAGTGGCACTCCCACCTCCCCAGGCCCACACAGTGGCACTCCCACCTCCCCAGGCCCACACAGTGGCACTCCCACACTCCCCAGGCCCACACAGTGGCACTCCCACACTCCCCAGGCCCACACAGTGGCACTCCCACACTCCCCAGGCCCACACAGTGGCACTCCCACACTCCCCAGGCCCACACAGTGGCACTCCCACACTCCCCAGGCCCACACAGTGGCACTCCCACACTCCCCAGGCCCACACAGTGGCACTCCCACACTCCCCAGGCCCACACAGTGGCACTCCCACACTCCCTAGGCCCACACAGTGGCACTCCCACACTTCCCAGGCCCACACAGTGGCACTCCCACACTCCCCAGGCCCACACAGTGGCACTCCCACACTCCCCAGGCCCACACAGTGGCACTCCCACACTCCCCAGGCCCACAGTGGCACTCCCACACTCCCCAGGCCCACACAGTGGCACTCCCACACTCCCCAGGCCCACACAGTGGTACTCCCACACTCCCCAGGCCCACACAGTGGCACTCTCCACAATATAACATGATCTACATGACAAAAACATCATATGCAAATCTTAGCATGGCTGGCTGGCTGGCTGGCTGGCCCACTGGCTGAATTTAACTGACGATGGCTGGCTCTCTAGCTGCTAGTTACTTGACTGGCTGGCTAACTGTGTGTGTGTGTGACTGTGTGCTTCCCTGGCGAACTGACTGAGTGTGTGGGTGTACTCACCTAGTTGTGGTTGCAAGGGTCGAGTCATAGCTCCTGGCCCCGCCTCTTCACTGGCCGCTACTGGGTCACTCTCCCTGCGCCATGAGCTTTATCATACCTCTTCTTAAAGCTATGAATGGAACCTGCCTCCACTACATCTCTTGCCAAACTATTCCACTTCCCGACCACTCTGTGACTGAAGAAATACTTCCTAACATCCCTGTGATTCATCTGAGTCTTCAACTTCCAACTGTGTCCCCTTGTTGCTGTGTCCCATCTCTGGAACATTCTGTCTCCGTCCACCTTGTCAATTCCTCTCAGTATTTTATATGTCGTTATCATGTCGCCTCCCCTATCTCTCCTGTCCTCCAGTGTCGTCAGGTCGATTTCCCTTAACCTCTCCTCGTAGGACATACCCCTTAGCTCCGGGACTAGTCTTGTTGCAAACCTTTGCACTTTCTCTAGCTTCTTTACGTGCTTGGCTAGGTGGGGGTTCCAAACTGGTGTTGCATACTCCAATATGGGCCTAACATACACAGAGTACAGGGTCCTGAACGATTCCTTATTAAGATGTCGGAATGCTGTTTTTAGGTTTGCTAGGCGCCCATATGCTGCAGCAGTTATTTGGTTGATGTGGGCCTCTGGAGATGTGCCTGGTGTTATACTCACCCCAAGATCTTTTTCCTTGATTGAGGTTTGTAGTCTCGGCCCCCTAGACTGTACTCCGTCTGCGGTCTTTTTTGCCCTTCCTCAATCTTCATGACTTTGCACTTGGTGGGGTTGAACTCCAGGAGCCAATTGCTGGACCAGGCTTGCAGCCTGTCCAGATCCCTTTGTAGTTCTGCCTGGTCCTCGTCCGATTGAATTCTTCTCATCAACTTCACATCATCTGCAAACAGGGACACTTCGGAGTCATGTCATGTCGTTCACAAATACCAGAAACAGCACTGGTCCTAGGACTGACTCCTGTGGAACCCCACTCGTCACCGGCGCCCACTCTGACACCTCGCCACGTATCATGACTCGCTGCTGTCTTCCTGACATGTATTCCCGAATCCATTGGAGTGCCTTCCCTGTTATCCCTGCCTGGTCCTCCAGCTTTTGCACTAATCTCGTGTGGAACTGTGTCAAACGCCTTCTTACAGTCCAAGAAAATGCAATCTACCCACCTCTCTTTCTCTTATCTTACTGCTGTCACCCTGTCATATAACTCCAGAAGGTTTGTGACACAGGATTTCCCGTCCCTGAAATCGTGTTGGCCGTCATTGATAAGCTCATTTCTTTCTAGGTGTTCCACCACTCTTCTCCTGATAATCTTTGATAATCTTCTACATGACTTTGCATAATATACATTTCAGTGTATATGTGTGTTAGTTACCATTTTGTCCTAGGCACATGTCGATTAGACACTAGGCCTGTTGTATGTGTGTGTGTGTATGTAAGGAAACACTTCGAAATGTTTCCGCCCCTCCGGGAATTGAACCCGGGCCCTCTGTGCGTGAAGCGAGAGCTTTAGCCACCACACACGCACACACAGAAGAGCTGTGAATCGACCCCTGAAAACAAATATAGATGAATACACACAACACAACACACACACACACACACACACACACAACCCATAACACACACACAACCCACAACACACACACACACAACCCACAAAACCCACAACCCACACACAAACACACACAAAACCCACAACCCACACACACACACAACCCACACACACACACAAAACCCACAACCCCCCACACACACAAAACCCACACACACACACAACACACACAAAACCCACAACCCACACATACACACAACCCACACACACACACAACCCCCACACACACACAACCCACACACACACAACCCACACACACACACAACCCACACACACACACAACCCACACAACCCACACACACACACAACCCACACAACCACACACACACACACACACACACACACACTCACACTCACACACACACACACACACACACACACACTCTTCAAGAGTCACTCCTCTTCCAACATTATTACTATCACGATTAACCATCATAATCAGCTTAATATTCATAGTGTTCCGCGCCTGAGGGGAAGCAGCAATATTGTCAGCAACTCTCGCTTTTTCCCCTCTCCAACCTCACTCCTGGACTCCAGACACAAACTTGAAAGTTAAACACCGCTAAAAACACACTTTCCTTCCTCTTCAACTCTCCCTCTTCCTACCTCGCTTTCTCCCTTCCTCTTCCTACCTCGCTTTCTCCCTCCCTCTTCCTACCTCGTTTTCTCCCTCCCTCTTCCTACCTCGTTTTCTCCCTCCCTCTTCCTACCTCGCTTTCTCCCTCCCTCTTTCTACCTCGCTTTCTCCCTCCCTCTTTCTACCTCGCTTTCTCCCTCCCTCTTTCTACCTCGCTTTCTCCCTCCCTCTTTCTACCTCGCTTTCTCCCTCCCTCTTTCTACCTCGCTTTCTCCCTCCCTCTTTCTACCTCGCTTTCTCCCTCCCTCTTTCTACCTCCTTTCTCCCTCCCTCTTTCTACCTCGCTTTCTCCCTCCTCTTTCTACCTCGCTTTCTCCCTCCCTCTTTCTACCTCGCTTTCTCCCTCTTTCTACCTCGCTTTCTCCCTCCCTCTTTCTACCTCGCTTTCTCCCTCCCTCTTTCTACCTCGCTTTCTCCCTCCCTCTTTCTACTCGCTTTCTCCCTCTCTCTTTCTACCTCGCTTTCTCCATCCCTCTTCCTACCTCGCTTTCTCTCTCCCTCTTCCCACCTCGCTTTCTCCCTCCCTCTTCCTACCTCCCTTTTTTTTTACCTCGCTTTATCCCTCTCTTCCTAGGTAGGTAGGGTCCTACCTCGCTTTCTCCCTCTCTTTAACCCTCCTTCTTACCTCGCTTTCTCCCTCTAATTCTCTCTTCCTACCTCACTTTCTCCCTCTAATTCTCCCTACTTTGCGTTCTCCCTCCCTTTTTGTATAGAGAGCAAAGGGGGATCTCTAAACACAAGTGTGATCAGAAGCTGGAGAATACAGAGGGAGGTGAGGAAGGGAGGTAGTGACAGCAACACAGTGTTAACCTGCACTCTTGTGTTGCTGCCGGCCACGTCACTCAACACTGTGTTCTGCCTAGTTGAACGCACGCCAGATACCCTTCCTGGCCAGAATTGAAAAAAAAAATGAATGCATGTAGTTTGGACCGGATGAATGGTTGTGATTGGTTGACTGACAGGGTGCATCAAAAAAGTATATGGTTAGTTGATTGGTTGACTGACAGGGTGCATTAATAAAGTATATGGTTAGTTGATTGGTTGAATTGACGACTAACTGATGGATTATTATAATTATTATTATTACCATATTGTGGGAGTGGGGAGGGAGGGAGGGAGAGAGAAGAGAGAAAATGAGAGAGAGAGAGAGAAGAGAGAGAGAGAGAGAGAGAGAGAGAGAGGAGAAATATCCTCCTCCCTTGGTTGACTATAAATTTGAACAGAGAGAATTGGTACTTGGCAACACGGCCTCTCCCCCCGGAGGGTGAGAGAGGGGAAAGGTAGAGAAGTTACTGAGAGGGGAAAAGGAGAGAGTGAAAAGAGGGAGACCAGGGGGAAGGGAGGGGAAGAAAGAAAGGGAGATGGAGAGGCAAATGAAAATTATGAGGAGTAAGACAGTATATTACCGTACCTTTGAAATTGTCCCCAATTTATACTCGCCTATTTGTACTCTTCTATTTGTGGCTGCAGGGGGTCGAGTCCCTTGGCCTTGCCTGCCTCTTGCTGAGTCTACCCCCTCCTAGCCTCCTGGGCACTCTCATACCTATTCTTATCTCCTAGCCTCCTGGGCACTCTCATACCTATTCTTACCTTCTAGCCCATCTCATACCCATCCTTCAAACTCTGCATGGAGTCTGCCTCCACCACTCCTTCGCCCAGGTCATTCAACTTCCAGACCACCCTCAGGCTGAAGAAATACTTCCTGACATCCCTGTGACTCCAACAGCCTATCATACCTACTCTTGAAACTGCGTCGTGCTTGCCCTCTACTGCCTCTCCATCTACTGTGTTCTACTTACTACCTTACCTAACGACTCTGAGGCTCACCTGAGTCTTGACGCAATTATGTTCCCCTGACTTCCTCTCTTCGTATCTCCTCTATACTCAGTGAGCTCTTATAAAGCTCTTCTATATAGAGGAGCTTTATAAGAGACAGCAAAACATTACCAACTTTAAATACCAAGAGTACCTTGTATGTCATGAACATATCTCCCTGGTGTGAGCATCGTCTGGGAGGCTGTAGAGAAACTCCAGTGTCATCATCGCCACCATCCCCGACCCCGCCAGTGCCAGGACAGTGCCATTAAGGTGAACATGAGCCGGGGTTCTCTTGAAGCCCCGGCTGGTGTTCACTTTGCTTGTTCCATTAGAAAAACACTGAATCCTGAGTACTTAATATACATGAGAAAAAGATGATGTGGGTAATGAATTGGTGAGTCAGACATGCAGTCAGTGAGTGAATCAGTCAGTGAGTCAGTGAGACAGTCAGTGAATCAGAGAGACAGTCAGTGAATCAGAGAGACAGTCAGTGAATCAGAGACACAGTCAGTGAATCAGAGACACAGTCAGTGAATCAGTGAGACAGCCAGTGAATCAGTGAGACAGCCAGTGAATCAGTGACACAGTCAGTGAATCAGTGAGACAGTCAGTGAATCAGTGAGACAGTCAGTGAATCAGTGAGACAGTCAGTGAATCAGTGAGACAGTCAGTGAATCAGTGAGACAGTCAGTGAATCAGTGAGACAGTCAGTGAATCAGTGAGACAGTCAGTGAATCAGTGAGACAGCCAGTGAATCAGTGAGACAGTCAGTGAATCAGTGAGACAGTGAATCAGTGAGACAGTGAATCAGTCAGTGAATCAGTGAGACAGTGAATCAGTCAGTGAATCAGTGAGAAAGTGAATCAGTCAGTAAATCAGTGAGACAGTCAGTGAATCAGTGAGACAGCCAGTGAATCAGTGAGACAGCCAGTGAATCAGTGAGACAGCCAGTGAATCAGTCAGTGAATCAGTGAGACAGCCAGTGAATCAGCGAGACAGTCAGTGAATCAGTGAGACAGCCAGTGAATCAGTGAGAGAGCCAGTGAATCAGTCAGTGAATCAGTGAGATAGCCAGTGAATCAGTGAGACAGCTAGTGAATCAGTCAGTGAATCAGTGAGACAGGCAGTGAATCAGTCAGTGAATCAGTGAGACAGCCAGTGAATCAGTGAGACAGCCAGTGAATCAGTGAATCAGTCAGTGAATCAGTGAGACAGCCAGTGAATCAGTGAGACAGCCAGTGAATCAGTCAGTGAATCAGTGAGACAGCCAGTGAATCAGTGAGAGCCAGTGAATCAGTCAGTGAATCAGTGAGACAGCCAGTGAATCAGTGAGCCAGTGAATCAGTCAGTGAATCAGTGAGACAGCCAGTGAATCAGTCAGTGAATCAGTGAGACAGCCAGTGAATCAGTCAGTGAATCAGTGAGACAGCCAGTGAATCAGTCAGTGAATCAGTGAGACAGCCAGTGAATCAGTCAGTGAATCAGTGAGACAGCCAGTGAATCAGTCAGTGAATCAGTGAGACAGTCAGTGAATCAGTCAGTGAATCAGTGAGACAGCCAGTGAATCAGTCAGTGAATCAGTGAGACAGCCAGTGAATCAGTCAGTGAATCAGTGAGACAGCCAGTGAATCAGTCAGTGAATCAGTGAGACAGCCAGTGAATCAGTCAGTGAATCAGTGAGACAGTCAGTGAATCAGTCAGTCAGTCAGTGAGTCAGCCAGCCAGTAAGTCAAATGGTTTTTAGTTTTCAACTGCCAGTACTTGGATCCAGGTAAATGTAAATGATACATTTGTCAACAACAGTGTAGAAAAGATACTCCTTCAAAGATACTCGCTGCAATAGCTATACCTTTACCTCTGGTGAGTTTCGCGAGTTTTTCTACCCACCAAAACCTCGCAATTAGAAGAGGAATTTCATGACGACGTTTTGCCCCGTTGTGGACTATTGTCAAGTCACAAATGGGTAAGTAACACACACACAACCCGCACATACAAGAGAGGAGCTTACCACGACGTTTCGGTCCGACTTGGACCATTTACAAAGTCACACTAACACAACGAAAAGGTAGAAGGGGTATTTATAGGCCAGCAGACAGGGAAGGGCACAAGAAAGTGGTGGAGGAGCAATAGTGGAAGTAGTAGTGGTAATGGAAGTAGTAGTAGTAGTAGTGGAGTCAGCACTGCAGTGCTCCTCTTTCCTAGAATTGACTGACTCCACTACTACTACTACTACCAATACCACTACTACTTCCACTATTGCTCCTCCACCACTTTCTTGTGCCCTCCCCTGTCTGCTGGCCTATAAATACCCCTTCTACATTTTCGTTGGGTCAGTGTGACTTTGTAAATGGTCCAAGTCGGACCGAAACGTCGTCGTAAGCTCCTCTCTTCTATGTGCGGGTTGTGTGTATTGTTCCAGTCACGGTATTGTGCCTTTTTTTGTTATTTTGGGGTAAGTTAATTCAGGTATACACAAATACAGTTACATAGATTATCATACATAGCAGCATATGTGTAGAGAACCCTCCAGGATAACCCAAACAAGTCAGACAGAGTGACTTATTTCCATTGGGGTGAGAAATGTAGAGAAGAACCGGAGACAAGACGGTACCCGTATAAAAGGGGAATGTTGTATAGTAATGGTAACAAAAGTAGTAATAGTATAGTAGTAATTGTAGTACTAGTAGTAGTAGTAATTGCAGTAATAGTAGCAACAGAAGCAGTATAAAGGAAAGGTTGGAAAAGACTAGTCATGTGACCAGAGAGAAGGACGTCTCACTCTTAGGAAGGTACAGTAATGTACCTGGGCGTACCGTCAGTAATGTACCTGGGCGTACCGTCAGTAATGTACCTGGGCATACCGTCAGTAATGTACCTGGACATACCGTCAGTAATGTACCTGGGCATACCGTCAGTAATGTACCTGGGCATACCGTCAGTAATGTACCTGGGCATACCGTCAGTAATGTACCTGGGCATACCGTCAGTAATGTACCTGGGCATACCGTCAGTAATGTACCTGGGCATACCGTCAGTAATGTACCCGGGCATACCGTCAGTAATGTACCTGGGCATACCGTCAGTAATGTACCTGGGCATACCGTCAGTAATGTACCTGGGCATACCGTCAGTAATGTACCTGGGCATACCGTCAGTAATGTACCTGGGCATAACGTCAGTAATGTACCTGGGCATACCGTCAGTAATGTACCTGGGCATACCGTCAGTAATGTACCTGGGCATACCGTCAGTAATGTACCTGGGCATACCGTCAGTAATGTACCTGGGCATACCGTCAGTAATGTACCTGGGCATACCGTCAGTAATGTACCTGGGCGTACCGTCAGTAATGTACCTGGGCGTACCGTCAGTAATGTACCTGGGTGCACCCTACCAATGGGGGTACACTGAGAAATTCCTATGCTACACTGGTACCTGTAAGTGTGTTTGGGTTTGAGAAGGACCTGCCAAGTATGGGCCAGTAGACATGCTGCAGTGTACCTCCTTTATGTTCTTATGTAGAACTTTATCGTGTCTTGCTAACGCTCTGTACCGGGCGAAACGTTGCCCCAATAAAATCATGTTTTCCAACGTCTATTGAATATTAGTGTGTGTTTTTTTGAAGTCTAATGTTCCGTAATTTTATGGAGACCATCGTCAGTTACAGTGTGTGTTGATAATATTTTTACCTTCTAAGGCAGCCTACCCTCATCACTAGGCCCCTGAGACGCTTCCTCTCCCCTCACATCGTACTTAGGCGCTCATCTCAGCCTTCTGTCCCCTCAGTCTCCCCTACACGTATAGAACTCCCCCTCTTTCTACTACCCTCCCTCCCTCCATCACCCCAGAGTCTATGGTTCTCCCTCCTCTGTATATCTACCTAGAGGGTCTTTTCCCCTTGCTGCTTAGCTTCGACAAACCATCTCTCTCCCCTTCCAGCAGGTCCCCTCTTAATATTCCCCTTTCTACCCCTCACTCTCCAGGTTTTCTTCTAAACTGAAGACGTTCAGCAGACAATCTATAGAACGCTTTCCCAATTCTCCAATTCTCTCTGTCTACTTACTGAAGGCGATAGACTTCCTTACCTACCTGGAGTCTCCCCCTTCCCTTGACCAGGCCTCTCAGTGGGTGATTTGATCAACCAGACTGTTTGGAGTTAGCCGCATGATTCTCTACCGGCATCACAGCCCGGCTGATCAGGAATTGACTCAACCAACCAACCATTTCCCCTCCCTCCTCTCTCTCTATTCCCCTTTCTTCCCTCCTATTTTTCCCCTGCAAGCCATCATCTTGACCCTCTACCTTATATCTCAATATTCCCCTTCATTCTCTCTCTCTCTCTCCTCCCTCCTCCTCTCTCTCTCTCTCTCTCTCTCTCTCTCGGGTTTTTACAGGGTTAGGCTAAGCGTTCCTATCTTTATATGCTAAGAGCTGTTACCTACCTAATCTAGCTAGCTAGATAGGTCTCTCTCTCTGTCGATCTCCCCAACCCCTATCCTAATTCACAATTACATTAACAAATATCCCCCATCCTCTCTTTCCCCTCACAGCAAGTTCCCCACCCTGACCCCTCTCCCCTCGCAGCAGGTTCCCCCTCCCCTCATACAGTGTCCACGGTGACCGCCTTTGGCCACACCCCTTCGCCTGTTGAGTCACCACTGTCCCCAGTCCCCCCTCCAGAAGAGGGGAATCCCACCTATCGTGCAGGTGCACCACCCCTGCCCATGCATAGCCCCTGGCTATGCATACCGTAATACGGTAGCCCCTGGCTACCGTATTACGTAGACGGAGCCCACAACTAGCCCCTGGCTACCGTATTAGGTAGACGGAGCCTACGACTAGCCCCTGACTACCGTATTACGTAGACGGAGCCCACGACTAGCCCCTGGCTACCGTATTACGTAGACGGAGCCCACGACTAGTCTCTGGCTACTGTATTACGTAGACGGAGCCCACGACTAGTCCCTGGCTACCGTATTACGTAGACGGAGCCCACGACTAGTCCCTGGCTACCGTATTACGTAGACGAAGCCCACGACTAGTCCCTGGCTACCGTATTACGTAGACGGAGCCCACGACTAGCCCCTGGCTAATGTATTACGTAGACGGAGCCCCTGGCTACCAAGGTAGAATAGGTCACTACCTCCCCAGGTAAAATTGGTCACTATCTCCCCCAGGTAAAATTGGTCACTATCTCCCCCAGGTAAAATAGGTCACTACCTCCACAGGTAAAATTGGTCAATACCTCTCTCCTCTCCAGAGGAAAATTGGTCTCGCACTCCACTTGAAGGATGACAAAGGTGGAGGACCACTCGGAAAATGGAAGAGAGTACAACCAATAGACATGGGAAAAACAAAGGACGAAGCGACTATCTGGGAAGGACGAGAGGTCGAGTCCAAGAAGATAAGAGCGATCAAAGAGGACAAGAGGGCGAGTCAAAGAGTCCTGAACATGGAGTACCGTACTCTCATTTAGAAATGAACACAATCCTGTGTGGAAATTGACAAACTATCTCAAGCCGTAATGTACTCAACCCCAGCAAACTACACTAGGCAGATACAAACACGCAAACACAATGTACTCAACCCCAGCAAACTACACTAGGCAGATACAAACACACAATGTACTCAACCCCAGCAAACTACACTAGGCAGATACAAACACACAATGTACTCAACCCCAGCAAACTACACTAGGCAGATACAAACACACAAACACAATGTACTCAACCCCAGCAAACTACACTAGGCAGATATAAACACGCAAACACAATGTACTCAACCCCAGCAAACTACACTAGGCAGATACAAACACACAATGTACTCAACCCCAGCAAACTACACTAGGCAGATACAAACACACAATGTACTCAACCCCAGCAAACTATACTAGGCAGATACAAACACGCAAACACAATGTACTCAACCCCAGCAAACTACACTAGGCAGATACAAACAAACAATGTACTCAACCCCAGCAAACTACACAACATTGACGGTTCTTAGATCGTTAGATCAAACGCGATACACAACAATTCGTTCTTACCCGGTGAGATTAGCGCCACAATAAGCGAATTGTGACAGTCGTTTATAGCAAATTCTAAGCGTTAATCCCTTCACCTCCTTATTCTCCTTGTCCTACTTCTTCTCTTCCATCCCCTCCTCCTCTTCCACACATACTACGACACACACACACACACACACACACACACACACACACACACATTCCTCAGTATTGATAATCGAATACACCAACATAGCAGAGCCATGACCAGAAACTAAACTGTTCTCCACTCCCATAATCCCACCAACACGCAATCCCACACTCTGGGGAGAGCAGAGCGGGGAGAGGGGAAGGGCAGAGGCGGAGAGGGGAAGAGCAGAGGCGGAGAGGGAAAGAGCAGAGGCGGAGAGGGGAAGAAAAGGGAGAGTAAGATAGGTAAGGAAGGAGAGAGTGATGTAGTAGGGAGGGAGTACTGAGAACGAGAGAAGGGTGAAGGGGAAAAAAAGTGAGAGGGGAGACGAGAGGGAAGATTGAAAGATTGAATGCGAGAGGGAAGAGAGAGGAGAGACAGATATGCAAGAAGAGAATGAAAGCAAATAGGAGGGAGAGAACTGAGGGAGTGAGAGAGAGCAATAACGCAGTAATAGCAAGGGGAAGCAAGATAATAAGAGTTTAAGGTGACTGCTTTAACAGAACATTGAGAGATAATGGAAGTCTCTCAGGCAAGAGACACACGAACCTTCACAGATACCACCACTTACTCTTTTCTTACGGGGAAGCGCTAAACACTTAGGGGGGCCACACTTCGCCCGGGAAACGGGACGTAATCAGGCTTGATCCCAGGAAGGGAAGGGCAGCTCCAACTCCTTGGATCATAAGCCCTCGAGAATCAGCCCCCCTAAGGTGAGAGAGAATCAAGCATTGCTAGTACTGTGGGCTGAGGGCTGGAGTGAGCTGTGGGAGGGCTGGAGTGGGCTGTGGGAGGGCTGGAGTGAGCTGTGGGAGGGCTGGAGTGAGCTGTGGGAGGGCTGGAGTGGGCTGTGGGAGGGCTGGAGTGAGCTGTGGGAAGGCTGGAGTGGGCTGTGGGAGGGCTGGAGTGAGCTGTGGGAGGGCTGGAGTGGGCTGTGGGAGGGCTGGAGTGGGCTGTGGGAGGGCTGGAGTGGGCTGTGGGAGGGCTGGAGTGGGCTGTGGGAGGGCTGGAGTGGGCTGTGGGAGGGCTGGAGTGGGCTGTGGGAGGGCTGGAGTGAGCTGTGGGAGGGCTGGAGTGGGCTGTGGGAGGGCTGGAGTGAGCTGTGGGAAGGCTGGAGTGGGCTGTGGGAGGGCTGGAGTGAGCTGTGGGAGGGCTGGAGTGGGCTGTGGGAGGGCTGGAGTGAGCTGTGGGAAGGCTGGAGTGGGCTGTGGGAGGGCTGGAGTGAGCTGTGGGAGGGCTGGAGTGGGCTGTGGGAGGGCTGGAGTGTGCTGTGGGAGGACTGGAGTGGGCTGTGGGAGGACTGGAGTGGGCTGTGGGAGGGCTGGAGTGGGCTGTGGGAGGGCTGGAGTGGGCTGTGGGAGGGCTGGAGTGAGCTGTGGGAGGGCTGGAGTGGGCTGTGGGAGGGCTGGAGTGAGCTGTGGGAAGGCTGGAGTGGGCTGTGGGAGGGCTGGAGTGAGCTGTGGGAGGGCTGGAGTGGGCTGTGGGAGGGCTGGAGTGAGCTGTGGGAGGGCTGGAGTGGGCTGTGGGAGGGCTGGAGTGAGCTGTGGGAAGGCTGGAGTGAACTGTGGTAGGGATGGAGTGGGCTGTGGGAGGACTGAAGTGAACTGTGGTAGGGCTGGAGTGGGCTGTGGGAGGACTGGAGTGGGCTGTGGGAGGACTGGAGTGGGCTGTGGGAGGACTGGAGTGAACTGTGGGAGGACTGGAGTGAACTGTGGGAGGACTGGAGTGAACTGTGGGAGGAAAGGAATATAAGTCACACCCGAACACTGGGAAAACTGATAAAGGAGTGGAGAGAGAGAGAGAGAGAGGGGGAATAGGAGGAAAAGGATAGAGACTTGAAGGATGCAGAGAGTGGGGATAAGTCACGAAGGAAAGGAGGCGGATAAGGAGAAGTAAAAGGTGAAGGAGAAAGAAAGAAAAGGAAACAAGTAGGGGAATGAGAATGACAGTGGGACTAGGAAGAGAAGGGGGAAGAAGGAACAGAGGGAAGGATATGATAGAAATGGAACATGGGTTAAACCAATCACTGGGTGCTGGAGGAGGGTGGGGATAAGGATGGGGAGGAGGGTGGGGATAAGGATGGGGAGGAGGGTGGGGATAAGGATGGGAAGGAGGGTGGGAATAAGGATGGGGAGGAGGGTGGGGATAAGGATGGTGAGGAGGGTGGGGATAAGGATGGTGAGGAGGGTGGGCATAAGGATGGGAAGGAGGGTGGGGATAAGGATGGGAAGGAGGGTGGGGATAAGGATGGGGAGGAGGGTGGGGATAAGGATGGTGAGGAGGGTGGGCATAAGGATGGGAAGGAGGGTGAGGATAAGGATGGGAAGGAGGGTGGGGATAAGGATGGGAAGGAGGGTGGGGATAAGGATGGGAAGGAGGGTGGGCATAAGGATGGGGAGGAGGGTGGGGATAAGGATGGGGAGGAGGGTGGGGATAAGGATGGGGAGGAGGGTGGGATAAGGATGGGGAGGAGGGTGGGCATAAGGATGGTGAGGAGGTGGGCATAAGGATGGGAAGGAGGGTGGGGATAAGGATGGGAAGGAGGGTGGGGATAAGGATGGGAAGGAGGGTGGGCATAAGGATGGGAGGAGGGTGGGCATAAGGATGGGAAGGAGGGTGGGGATAAGGATGGGAAGGAGGTGGGGATAAGGATGGGGAGGAGGGTAGGATAGAGGATGGGGAGGAGGGTGGGGATAAGGATGGGGAGGAGGGTGGGGATAAGGATGGGAAGGAGGGTGGGGATAAGGATGGGGAGGAGGGTGGGGATAAGGATAGGAGGATAAGGATGGGAAGGAGGGTGGGGATAAGGATGGGAAGGAGGTGGGGATAAGGATGGGGAGGAGGGTGGAAATAAGGATGGGGAGGAGGGTGGGGAAAGGATGGGAAGGAGGGTGGGAGATAAGGATGGGGAGGAGGGTGGGAATAAGGATGGGGAGGAGGGGATGGGATAAGGATGGGAAGGAGGGTGGGGATAAGGATGGGGAGGAGGGTGGAATAAGGATGGGGAGGAGGGTGGGAATAAGGATGGGGAGGAGGGTGGGGATAAGGATGGGAAGGAGGGTGGGGATAAGGATGGGAAGGAGGGTGGGGATAAGGATGGGGAGGAGGGTGGGAATAAGGATGGGGAGGAGGGTGGGGATAAGGATGGGAAGGAGGGTGGGAATAAGGATGGGGAAGAGGAGGTGGGAATAAGGATGGGGGAGGAGGGTGGGATAAGGATGGGGAGGAGGGTGGGAATAAGGATGGGGAGGAGGTGGGAATAAGGATGGGGAGGAGGGTGGGGATAAGGATGGGGAGGAGGGTGGGCATAAGAGATGGGAAGGAGGGTGGGCATAAGGATGGGAAGGAGGGTGGGGATAAGGATGGGAAGGAGGGTGGGCATAAGGATGGGAAGGAGGGTGGGGATAAGGATGGGGAGGAGGGTGTAATAAGGATGGGGAGGAGGGTAGGATAAGGATGGGAAGGAGGGTGGGGATAAGGATGGGAAGGAGGGTGGGGATAAGGATGGGGAGGAGGGTGGGAATAAGGATGGGGAGGAGGGTGGGGATAAGAGATGGGAAGGAGGGTGGGGATAAGGATGGGGAGGAGGGTGGGATAAGGATGGGGAGGAGGGTGGGAATAAGGATGGGGAGGAGGGTGGGGATAAGGATGGGGAGGAGGGTGGAATAAGGATGGGGAGGAGGGTGGGAATAAGGATGGGGAGGAGGGTGGGGATAAGGATGGGGAGGAGGGTGGGAATAAGGATGGGGAGAGGAGTGTTAATAAGGATGGGGAGGAGGGGGAATAAGGATGGGGAGGAGGGTGGGAATAAGGATGGGGAGGAGGGTGGGGATAAGGATGGGGAGGAGGGTGGGAATAAGGATGGGGAGGAGGGTGGGGATAAGGATGGGAAGGAGGGTGGGGATAAGGATGGGGAGGAGGGTGGGGATAAGGATGGGAAGGAGGGTGGGAATAAGGATGGGGAGGAGGGTGGAGATAAGGATGGTGAGGAGGGTGGGGATAAGGATGGGAAGGAGGGTGGGCATAAGGATGGGAAGGAGGGTGGGCATAAGGATGGGAAGGAGGGTGGGCATAAGGATGGGAAGGAGGGTGGGCATAAGGATGGGAAGGAGGGTGGGCATAAGGATGGGAAGGAGGGTGGGGATAAGGATGGGGAGGAGGGTGGGGATAAGGATAGGGGAAGGGTGGGGATAAGGATGGGGAGGAGGGTGGGGATAAGGATGGGGAGGAGGGTGGGAATAAGGATGGGGAGGAGGGGGGATAAGGATGGGAAGGAGGGTGGGGATAAGGATGGGGAGGAGGGTGGGGATAAGGATGGGAAGGAGGGTGGGAATAAGGATGGGGAGGAGGGTGGGGATAAGGATGGTGAGGAGGGTGGGGATAAGGATGGGAAGGAGGGTGGGCATAAGGATGGGAAGGAGGGTGGGCATAAGGATGGGAAGGAGGGTGGGCATAAGGATGGGAAGGAGGGTGGGCATAAGGATGGGAAGGAGGGTGGGCATAAGGATGGGAAGGAGGGTGGGGATAAGGATGGGGAGGAGGGTGGGGATAAGGATAGGGAGAAGGGTGGGGATAAGGATGGGGAGGAGGGTGGGGATAAGGATGGGAAGGAGGGTGGGAATAAGGATGGGGAGGAGGGTGGGGATAAGGATAGGGAGAAGGGTGGGGATAAGGATGGGGAGAAGGGTGGGGATAAGGATGGGGAGGAGGGTGGGGATAAGGATGGGAAGGAGGGTGGGAATAAGGATGGGAAGGAGGGTGGGAATAAGGATGGGGAGGAGGGTGGGGATAAGGATAGGGAGAAGGGTGGGGATAAGGATGGGGAGGAGAAACCAAGGTCCGGAGTGCAACAGAATCTAAGGAGGTAAAGGAAGGAAGGTATGAAGAACAAAAAGACGTAAAATATTGACCAGAGGAAAGCGAGGTGAGACGAGAGAGAGAGAGAGAGAGAGAGAGAGAGAGAGAGAGAGAGAGAGAGAGAGAGAGAGAGAAGACTGAACAACGAGGGAGAGACAAGACCATGACATACAAAATACTCAGGGAACTCTGAGTGACAAGATGAGATGCGGAGAGTTAGTCAGATGAGCCACAGGGATGTTAAAATTATAACAGATCTAGAGGAAGAGAAGGTAGAGACAAACTGCACGCAGTTTCAAGAGTAGGTATGATCGCGCACTGGACGGCAGGAATCAATGAAATTAGTCGATAACAAGAGAGGCGGAGCCACTAGCTATGAAGCAACCTATGAAAAATTTATTAAGGGAGAAACGCTAAACCCACAGGAGTCACACAGCACATAGGGACTAGGAGGTAAATAGGTTTGATCCATTTTCTTTAATCCAAAGCCCCCCCCCCTCCCTGCAAAAACATTTAGGGGGGTTGACAACAAAACAGCCACACCCACAAACACACACACACACACCCACACCCACACACCCACACCCACACACCCACACACACGATTTGACAAGGTGGATAGGGACCGGATGTTTCAGAGATGGGACACAGCAACAAGAGGGCAACAACTGCAAGTTGAAGACTCAGATGAGTAACAGCGATGTTAGGAAGTATTTCTTCAGTCAGAGTTGCCGGGAAGTGGAGCAATCTGGAGAGTAATATAGTGGAGGCAGGATCCATACATAGCTTTAAGAAGAGATACGATAAAGCTCATATAGCAGGGTGTGTGTGGACCTAGTAGCGACCAGCGAAGAGGTGGGGCCAGGAGCTGTGACTCGACCCCTGCAACCACAAATATAGGTGATTACACACACACACACACACACAGCAGACAACATGGGGCCAGCAAGCACCAAATTATTGAGCACACACCAGACACAACACGAGGGAGGGGCACCTCAACCTCTGCTCACTCTACCTGTCAACTTTGTAGTCGATTTAGGGGGTCACCGCCCCCAAGGCACGGTCCCAGCCAGGCATCCTAGTTGATACCCTGAGCAATCGGATATCACGTACACCTTACCTTACCTTTGAAGAGTTTCGAAGTTTAGCTACTTTCGCAGCCCGGCCATGGGCCAGGCTCGTCTGGTGCTTGCCTGGTCTACCAGGCTGTTGCTGCTGGAGGCCCGCTTCTACACTTGTTCCAGCTGTGTTTCTGATTTTAAATTAACCTTAGTAAGTCCCTGATCAGCCGATCAGTGGTGCCTACGTTGGACTCATCGCTGCTAACACTAACAGCCTAGTCGATCATCAACCAGGATGCCCCCTAGTTGATGACCTAGTGTGGGACCGGGCCACGAGGGGCTTTGCCGTAGGAATCAATAAAAGGTAGATTACTGATGCAGTGCAATGTGTAGATACCTTTGAACAGTTGCATAGCGTAGTGTGTGTGTCTAGGCTACGACTTGCAACACCACGGGAGTGTCTAGCACAGTACTTGTCAACCGTGCATACTATATACCTTAGATTTATTGTACTTTATCTTGTAGAATAAACTGAAATTTAAGAACAAAAATGACAATACTGGAACAATACACAAATGGAACAACACACAAATAACCCGCACATAGTAGAGAGAAACTTATGACGTTTCGGTCCTACCTGGACCATTAACAAGTTACAATTGAAATTATTATTATAAGAGTTGGTACGGAAGTAAGGGGGCATCATATAGGAGAGTATAAGAACCACGTAGTTATTAACCTAGATTACCCAAAGACAAGAAATTTGGGATGTTAGCACTGGTGTCCTCCCCCGGGATGCTACCCACAAAAGAAGACCTACACTCAGTTACCTATTTACTGCTAGGTGAACATGGACAGCGGTTCTGTGGAAACTAGTAGTGATATTAATTTGTACCGAATGACAAAGAATGATTCGTGTTATTTGCTTCAAAATATTAACGCTGGATCACCTTCCAGGTATGGTGCTTTCCAGAAGACGACTTATCCTGGAAGTTCAGACTGTGTAGCGCAAATCTGAACTCCTGGATTCGGAGCAATTAATGGAGAATGCCTTTTCTGCTAGGCTTCAAACTTTGTGTTGATTACGAAGGCAACACTGTCAAGGTACCACACTTGGCTCCCCTCCGAGGAGAGCGAGAACTGGGCTTCTACACAACAAGACGGGCAGCAAGCAGCAACTACACACTGCATCCTCCAGAAAATCGCTTCATCCGAAATCACTTACTCCTATGATTACTTGTCTTTGTAACATGTTCATACAGCCTTAATGACATCAACGAAATCAGCTGACCAAATGAAATTTTTGGGCCACAAATGACTTCAACTTCATGATGTAGGTAACAGCTAGTAACTTGTAAATAAAGTTAGGAACCTTAACCTTGTAAAACCCTGTGTGTGTGTGTGGGGGAGGGGAAGAGAGAGAGAGAGAGAGAGAGAGAGAGAGAGAGGCATCAGTTTAGACACTGGGCTCCCACACAAGTACCACACAGACCTGCCCTGGGTGCCACAAGGAGTAAGAAAAGCTTAGTTAAGTGCAACGTTCCGGTTCTGACTCTGGGGAAGCCATTGTAACGCTACCACTACACACACACACACACACACACACACACACACACCACACACACACAAGAACACTCATTCATAAAAGGTTTAACACAGGTGAGAAACAGAGTTACAAGATGACGCGAGTGCTGAGGATAAATGCTGTAATAACCTTAACTGACTTAAATCAACACACACACAGGATCCATACATAGCTTTAAGAAGCGGTACGACAAGGCTCTTAGAGCAGGGAGTGTGTGGACCTAGTAGCGACCAGCGAAGAGGCGGGGCCAGGAGCTGTGACTCGACCCCTGCCACCACACAAAAGTGTAGCCACTTGCTACCTCTCACTACCTTACTCCATTATCCAACGTTCGCCTTCATCTTCTCTTTGTTAATTCTCATTTCTCTTCTTCCTCTTCCTTTTATTATTCTTTCTTTGCCCCTCCTCTTTTCCATTTATTACTGTTCACTTCCTTCCCTTCTCTAGTCTACAGCCTTAATCTCCTCCTTTCTTTCTCATTTTCCTAATCCCTGCTTTATTATCGTTACTTCTCCTCCACCTCACTAGCCTACGGCCTTCGTATCTTCTGTTATCGCCTCTTTCTCCTTCCGTCTTCTCCTGCAGAGGTCCTCAGTAGCGTCGCTGCCTCTCCCTTGACGCAAAGTTTTCCAATATCAAATAAATGGATAGCCAAGGATAACGTGACAAGCCTTGCAGTGTCACAAAGGTGCCACACAGTGTCACAAAGGTGCCACACAGTGTCACAAAGGTGCCACACAGTGTCACAAAGGTGCCACACTGTCACAAAGGTGCCACACAGTGTCACAAAGGTGCCACACAGTGTCACAAAGGTGCCACACAGTCTCACAAAGGTGCCACACAGTCTCACAAAGGTGCCACACAGTGTCACAAAGGTGCCACACAGTGTCACAAAGGTGCCACACAGTCTCACAAAGGTGCCACACAGTCTCACAAAGGTGCCACAAAGTCACAAAGGTGCCACACAGTCACAAAGGTGCCACACAGTCACAAAGGTGCCACACACAGTCACAAAGGTGCCACACACAGTCACAAAGGTGCCACACACAGTCACAAAGGTGCCACAGTCACAAATGTGCCACACACTGTCACAAAGGTGTGTCACAGTGTCACAAAGGTAACGCCGCCAGGAATATACCCGCGACCACTTTCCAGAGCTCTTCTACTGAAGCCATACTTTTCTGGCGACCACCTGATCACACAGCATAACAACCTGCTTGATCAAGCACATCCTGCAGAAACTTGTCTTTCATCCTGTCATACTACTTGTAGAAATAAAGATTATTATTATAAGTGTTTATGTCATCTGCACTGCCCCCTTTTCAAGGGGAAAGTGGGGAGCAAAGAATTCCCCCTATGTAGAAAGTAGTGGTAGCAGAGACAAGAGATGGGAGGGAGGGGAAATAATAGGAGACTGGGGGAAACACAGGTGGGGGCAGCAGACGTTATTGTGTACATAAGATTGGGGAGGTTGGTGTGGGGAGACGTCAGGCTCTAGTAACGAGGGTCGTACCTCACCAGCAGAGATAGGGGAAGGGAAAGAGGTGAGGGGAAGAGATAAGAAAGGTGAGGGGAAAAGAGAGATGAGAAAGTGAGGGGACAGAGTAGTAGTGGATGTAATATATTGAGAGCATTCTGACCGTGTAACTCAGGGCTCATAGAGATAAACTTGTACACAAACTTAAACAAACAAAAAAACGTTACGAACACAAATAAATGCTATAAGAGAGGGGAAAGAAGGGAGGAGAGAGGATACACATGGCATGACCCATCAAAGACTTAACACAACACGTAAAACACACCAGGAGCTGTGAATTGACCCCTGCAACCAAAAATAGGTGAGTACACAAACAAAACACGCACACAAACACGAATGCAAAACACAAACACACGTAGAGGCCATACACAGTTTCAAGAGTAGATATGAAAAGGTCCCGGCGATAAATCAGTGATGTCCATCCAAGTGGTCTAGGAGGCGGGGGTCAGGAGCTGAGTCTCGACCCCGGAAAATATAACCCTGAACGCACGCAGGCGCGCACACACATACTGAGATAGCTGTGTCTAGTAACAACACGAGGCTTGGAAGGTGAAGATAGCGCTTCTTAGTCCAGAGGTAGCACACTCGCTCTTTTATGAGGCGAGGAAGGTCGGCACTAGAGTATCCTACTGAAGGGCTCATTGAAAGAGGGATGGTGAGGGGGAAGGTAAGAAGAGAAGGGAAGGCAAGAGAAGAATGGTAGGTAAGAAGGGATGAGGGAAAGATAAAAGTGGAAGTTGTGAGACTGAGATGGGTGTTTTAAGAACAAGGGGAGGAGAGAGAGATAAATATAAGCCTTCATTACTGCCCATCTTTATCAGTTGTTTTTGTGTACACAGAGTAATTTTACAAGCTGAGAGCTGTTATCCTACCTCAGCTCATCTCAAAGCCCAGCCCTATCTAAGGTATACTGCCACCCCCCAGGATGCCACCCACAACACTCAACTAACACCCAGGTTTAAGGAAATCACCCAATGGTTTCAGACTTATGGAACAGCGTGTGGAGGCATCCACTGTGTGGTGTAGTGGATGCCAGCATCGCTTTGCTTCAAGGCTGCGTCTTGCAACTAGATAACTTCTTAAGAACAGTCATGTCCACGTGGTGAGTTCTGGCCACTTGGAATGACTAACTGGATAGATACCTAAAGACAGTGCCTGATCAACAAGGCTGTGGTTCTTACGTTGGTTTGAGTGTGGCCGGCAGTAACAACGTGGTAGAGAATTTTGAAAATTTCCAGAGAATTTTGAAAATTTCCAGAGAATTTTGAAAATTTCCAGAGAATTTTGAAAATTTCCAGAGAATTTTGAAAATTTCCAGAGAATTTTGAACCAGGCCTGGATCCACCGGGAGGCCTGGTCTGGGACCGGGTCAAGGGGGCGTTGACCCCCAAAATGACCTCCAGGTAAGTCTTCAATCATACAAAACAACAAAGAGTTGCTAACAGTGTACCTATATTGTACTCAAAGGAGATATAATCATAATAATAAAAGCAAGTGGATAGGTGACCAAGGCAAGACGTAGGTAAGACACATGTGCAACAGTTAGGTATCTTTATTCAGAAACGTTTCGCCTGCACAGTAGGCTTCTTCATTCGAGTACAGAAGAGTTAGCAGTAGAGATGTGAAGACGATGTAATCAGTCCATCAGCCTTGAAGACGTAGTTTTGAGGTGGTCAGTCCCTCAGCCTGGAGAAGAGTTTTGTTCCATAGTCTGGAACCTCAAAACTACGTCTTCAAGGCTGAGTCACTGACTACATCGTCTTCACATCTCTACTGTTAACTCTTCTGTACTCGACTAATGAAGCCTACTGTGTAGGTGAAACGTTTCTGAATAAAGATACCTAACTGTTGCACATGTGTCTACTTATCAACTTGTCGGTATTGTCTATCATTTTCATATTCAAGACGTAGGTAAGTCAGTCCATCAATCCTGATAGACCGAACACATGGACTCCAGGCTGAGGGACTGATCACCTCAAACTCCTCCTCATCTTCCACTTTTCTCTGCACTGGACTGAAGAAGCCACGGGCTGGCGAAACGTTCCCGCAATAAAGATACCCAAATGTTGCACAAGTGTCTCAGTTATCAAACTGTCGGTTTTCTAAATCATTTATTCACAAGATATACATGGTCATAAAGCCGGTTGTGTAAACAAACATTCCAAACACACACACACACACACACACACACACACACACTCTGAGAGGGTTACATGGAAAGACGAATGAGACAGAGGCGAGGGACGAGGAAAAGCTAGAGAGGAAAGGTGGATAGGAGGAGGGAAGGAATATAAATAACAGAGGAGAGGAAGTGAAGAGTTAAAGAGGTAAAAGTAGGAGGGAAGAATTAGAGGAAAAAATGGGAAGAGAGGAAGGGGAGGAAAGGTCAGTGAGTAACTTTGAGACGTGAAGAGTACTAAGATCATTCACTGTTATTGATAATAAACAAAAACACAAACATAAAAGATCAAAGTAACAAACAAAACAACTATTAACATAACACAACACTATTATCACAGTAAATCAAATAATCCAGCATCAGTTAAAATTACACTTCAATTGACCTTATCAAAAGAGCCCTAAAAACTTCCCCGAGATCCCTACAGGCATCTGGAGATAATTATAAAACCTACGATTAAGGGGAAAAAAAAAAGGCCTAAGTCTTGAACAGATAAAAATGTGTTCCAGTGTGACTCAGCTGCAGGCCACAACCTACACAAAGGAGGCAAGAGTACCAACAAACAACTTTGATGTACCTTTGATGAGTTCCCAGAGTTTTTCTACTCCCAGAGCCCAGCCTTGGGCCAGGCTCGTCTGGGGCGTGCATGGTCAACCCACAACTGGTGGCTATGAAAAGATGTTTTCCCGGTACGACCTTCATTTTTTTTTTTTAGATTATGCCGTCAAAGCTAGTTTATTGTGCACCCCATATCCATCCTGTGGATGGTAGTGGCTAGTTTATTGTGCACCTCATATCCATCCTGTGGATGGTAGTGGCTAGTTTATTGTGCACCTCATATCCATCCTGTGGATGGTAGTGGCTAGTTTATTGTGCACCTCATATCCATCCTGTGGATGGTAGTGGCTAGTTTATTGTGCACCTCATATCCATCCTGTGGATGGTAGTGGCTAGTTTATTGTGCACCTCATATCCATCCTGTGGATGGTAGTGGCTAGTTTATTGTGCACCTCATATCCATCCTGTGGATGGTAGTGGCTAGTTTATTGTGCACCCCATATCCATCCTGTGGATGGTAGTGGCTAGTTTATTGTGCATCTTATATCCATCCTGTGGAGGGTAGTGCAAGAGCATATGGATGCACAAAAGGACCATGAACTAGGCCTCAAAAGGGTTTACAGGATTTATATCTACAGTTCACTTATATGTTACAAGAAAATTTAGGAAATTTACTTAATATATCTGGTATCTTATTTTCATTAATCGAGAGAGCCGTCTCTAAATGACAATTCCTGTTGAAGGAGGGCGAAACACCGACACCCTACTGAACCCTGTACAACTTGTTTCTCATCTGTAGGGCCCACTTGGCCAACTGCTTACCAAGAACATAACTATGTATCCTTAGCATGTACACGTTTATTCCCAAGGACACCAAAACGGCCGGGGCACCAAAAACTCTACATCTAAATATTGCGTGACGGCTAACTGCTCCCGGATATTCTGGCACGAGGGTAAACATACTGGGGCAGTACAAACGCAGTACACTAAGAATCTCAGGAGTCAGTGAACCGAGAATCAACTAGGTGAGTTATAATGACGAGAGCAACGAGGATGATTGCACGGAGCTCCTCAGTCACCACTCAAAAGTTGTTTCTGAACTGTTAATGCTAAGAGTCCTTGTCAGTGATCAACACAAAGCCAACTGATCAGTCAGTAAAGATCTTTATCACTGGACCATGAACAAAATCAAGCTCCGAAATTATGCTTCAAACTGGTGCTTGAGAATTATTAATTAGTATCCTGGCCAGAGGCAGATCTTAACATACCTCGTCATTCTTCTCTGTACTGGACTGAGGAAGCCACTGGCGGGCGAAACGTTTCCATAATAAAGATTCCCAAGTGTTGCACAGGTGTCTAATTCTTCATACACCAGCATGTTGTTCTCCTTTAATTCCAGCTTGATGGTCTAAGTGGTAGGTATAAGTGTCCAAGGAATGAGAGCAGCAGGTGGAGGTAGGTAGGTGTGTGTGCGCGCGCGCGCGCCCATCATTTGACAAGAGGTGGCAAGGCCACACATGGTCGGAGACAGTTTCCTTCATTTTAGGCACCAACATAAAACTAATGAATTCATGAATTCATAAACAAAAACCTCATTATGCCGGAGGACGCACTCTGTCCTTCACTACCCAGGATATAAATAACATCAGTATTCTTATAAAAATGACACAGCGTCCGCCACTGGGATCTCTCCAGAATTGCCCTTCAAAACGTGGTATGGAATCAGGGCCAGGGCCAGCTGCTCAACATAATCTGGCTCTGGGTCACTGTCGTGAATCCTCTCCTTATAAAGTTATCAAAAGCAGCTTCCACAGAGGAACCAGGAAAGGCTGGTGCCTTGACTAACGTAAATGTTAAGTGACACGGAAGAGAAAGAGAACACAGCAGTGAAGGACGAAATGCTAAGCTAGACGTTGACCACTAGTCCCCATACTCCAAACAAATGCGACAAGGTGTGCCAACTTTTTCAGAACCACTTCTCACCCTACCCATGACAGCCCTAGAATGGCTCGCCCAGAATTAACAGAGCAAGGCTTAACAAAACCGCCTATTTAGACTGGGAACACCAGAGGTGCTAGCAACATTGAGCGAATGCAAACCGACAGGAACACCGAGATGTGCACACTTTCCTTCACCATCAATGACCTCTTAATACATTCATTACTACAGTCACGGAATGTACCAGACCTTCATTATTACTCCCGCTGACACATATGGCACCAGATGGTCCACCTGAGGTCCATCTGAAGATCAAATCCCCTCCGGGTGTGGCAGAGCACCTCAGCACTGCAACTGGTGGGAGAACAAGAAGGGCAACAGAGAATGGCCCATTTTATAATCCTGTGGAGCCAAATTAACGAAAGAAGAAAAATCGTCACTACGTAAGGCAAATAAAGGAGGGGCGTGTTGGGCTCTTAGGCTAAACCACTCAAACCTCTCTAAGGTGACCTGGCGTCGGAGGGTAGGGAGGGAGAGAATGAGGTGTGTGTGTGTGTGTGTGTGTAGAAGATGCAGCCTCTCCTGTCGGTACTTGTGTCAACAAAGGTACAAACTCCCTCATTGTTATTCCCTCCCTCCCCCACAAACTGACCCACCTCAGCATCCCTCCCCCACCTCCGACTCCCTTCCCCAAAGACTGACCCACCTCGACCTCCCCATCGTCTACTACCTTGAGGTGCTGCCCCCATACCTCCAGTCTATCAGTGTCTCCTCCTGCCTCCGAATGTGTCAGCCCCAACATATCAAGTACGTGAGTGACACCAACTCTATTCCTTCTGTCAACACTGCCACCACCCTGCTGCCTTCTACACTAGAAGGAAGAAGGAAAGGAGAAGGGAGGATGCGAAAAGGAGTAAGTGGAAGAGGGATGGAAGGAGGAAGAGGAAGTAGAATGGGGACGAAGGAAAGTGGGAGAGGAAGATAGGGAGTTAGGAGGATCAAGGAGTGATGGATAGAGGGAAGGAGTGGAGAGGGGGAACGGATTAATGGAAAGAAAGGGGTGACGGGAGGAGAGTAATAGAGGGGAAAGGAGTGATGGAGGGGGAAGGAGTGATGGGAAGAGGAAAGGAGTGATGGGAAGAGGAAAGGAGTGATGGGAAGAGGAAATACCTTTGATATACCTTTGAAGAGTTTCGAGAGTTTATCTACTCTCTGAGCCCGGCCATGGGCCAGGCTCGTCTGGTGCTTGCCTGGTCAACCAGGCTGTTGCTGCTGGAGGCCCGCTGCCCCACATATCCATCACAGCCTGGTTGATCTGGCACCCGATGAAGATACTTGTCCAGTTTCCTCTTGAAGGCTTCTACACTGGTTCCAGCCGTGTTTCTGATATCTTCTGGTAAGATGTTGAATAGTCTGGGACCCCGGATGTTAATACAGTGATGGGAAGAGGAAAGGAGTGATGGGAGGGGAAAGGAGTGATGGTAGGGGAAAGGAGTGATGGTAGGGGAAAGGAGTGATGGGAGGGGAGGTAGGAGTGGAGGGAGGGGCAGGAGGCTGCAACACACATTATCTCTCTCATCTCCCAACACAAAATGTGAGTGTGGGCAGAGTGAACAAATATGAGGAGCGGCCGCTGCCACCATTACCATCACCATAACCATCACCATACCAAGCACCACTATCACTATACACATCACCAATAACGTCAGAATTATCACCACCACCTCTCACCATAACTAGAAATATCACTATTACCACCACGCATACACCACTACCACCGCCACCACACCATATATACACAACACACCACTATCAACACACCACCGCCACCACACAGTAATCAATACTCTCCACCACAACCACAGCTAAGCTCTATTTGGAAATCCCACTAGAGGAGCAGAGAAAGGAATGCTTTATTCAGTCATTAATCAAGATTATTATTATTATTAATGATGATTAAACTTGCAGTATTACTCCTCTGACCAGACTTCCATTGTTCCTCTGTTACTGTCGCTATGTTGTTAAAAGAGATTTTACTATTGTAGGTTAGATCAACAGAGGATAATATCGAGGCAGGCAACACCAACCAACCAGTCTAAAGAAGGCAACACCAACCAACCAGTCTAAAGAAGGCAACACCAACCACACCAGACAACCAGTCTAAATTAACACCAGCAATACCAACCATACCAGACAACCAGTCAAAATTAACACCAGCAATACAAACCATACCAGACAACCAGCCTAAATTAACACCAGCAACACCAACCAGCCAATGTATTGCTAAGGTAAACAACTTGAGTCACACTACACAACCAGTCCTTAAGGTGGGCAGTACCAAGCAACTAAGATGTCATTAAGACAGACAGCACCAACCATACTGTCACCAACTGCAGTACTCTTGTTGCAGGTCGGCAGGTACTGTGTGTTACACTGTTACAGGACAGCTGGGTCGAGCTATCAGCAACGGCCAGTAAGTCACATACATATTAATTTATTATATATATATATATATATATATATATATATATATATATATATATATATATATATATATATATATATTATAAAACTCAATTTGCCAAATCACTATGTATAATATTTACAAATATACAAGGGTTTAAACTCATTTCAAAGTAATGATAAAGAGTGAACACAAAGTATCACAGTACTAGGGGGCACAATGGGATATTCTCCAGGTGATGATTTGAGTGTTACTAGTTGGATGGAACGATTACCATCATCTCCCAACTCCCTCCTGATAAGTCAGAATGCCACAGCACGTCTGACGATCACCACACAGCCAAGGGACGTACACCACCACTCACAGCTCTAGTTTCCTAGCTTACAGCTGGCAAAGATAACTACAGGATTGTGGTTCGTCTTGTATATACTGACAAAATACATAACAGGCAACCAACCTTTAAGGCAAGCACTCCAACCGACCATGAGTGTCATTCATGCAGACAGCAACAACCATATTAAACAACCAGCCTTTAGGGCAAGCACAACTACCATACCAGACAACCAGCCTTCAGGGCAAGCACAACCACCATGCCAGACAACCAGCCTTCAGGGCAAGCACAACCACCATGCCAGACAACCAGCCTTCAGGGCAAGCACAACCACCATGCCAGACAACCAGCCTTCAGGGCAAGCACAACCCCCATGCCAGACAACCAGCCTTCAGGGCACGCACAACCACCATGCCAGACAACCAGCCTTCAGGGCACGCACAACCACCATGCCAGACAACCAGCCTTCAGGGCAAGCACAACCACCATGCCAGACAACCAGCCTTCAGGGCAAGCACAACCCCCATGCCAGACAACCAGCCTTCAGGGCACGCACAACCACCATGCCAGACAACCAGCCTTCAGGGCACGCACAACCACCATGCCAGACAACCAGCCTTCAGGGCAAGCACAACCACCATGCCAGACAACCAGCCTTCAGGGCACGCACAACCACCATGCCAGACAACCAGCCTTCAGGGCAAGCACAACCACCATGCCAGACAACCAGCCTTCAGGGCAAGCACAACCCCCATGCCAGACAACCAGCCTTCAGGGCAAGCACAACCCCCATGCCAGACAACCAGCCTTCAGGGCAAGTACAACCACCATGCCAGACAACCAGCCTTCAGGGCAAGTACAACCACCATGCCAGACAACCAGCCTTCAGGGCAAGTACAACCACCATGCCAGACAACCAGCCTTCAGGGCAAGTACAACCCCCATGCCAGACAACCAGCCTTCAGGGCAAGCACAACCCCATGCCAGACAACCAGCCTTCAGGGCAAGCACAACCCCATGCCAGACAACCAGCCTTCAGGGCAAGTACAACCACCATGCCAGACAACCAGCCTTCAGGGCAAGTACAACCACCATGCCAGACAACCAGCCTTCAGGGCAAGTACAACTACCATGCCAGACAACCAGCCTTCAGGGCAAGCACAACAATCATACCACATAACCATCCTTTAAGGCAGGCAGCCCCCACCAATCAACTTTTAAGGTATACAGCCTCAACCAACCAACCATTCGACCCAGCCAGTCGTAAAGACACGGCCGCCATCAACCATTTAATACACATAAAAGCATTCGGCAAAGCGTAATTGGCGTATTAGAGAGGAACACTTCCATTAACAATATGAACCAACAAAAGCTCCTCCAATGGTGAGCTTTAAAGAGCTCGTTTACCACTGATTTCCAATACGATATTTCCAACTGCCCACATACCTGCCCTCTTCCATTTAATACGGGATAACAATGTAACATTGTATTACTCTTGGCATGTGCGTATTATTATTATTATTATTATTATTAAAATAGCCTGGGCTTTCCACGTATATTAAGCGCCATCTAATTGTGTAAAAAAAAACTATATATGTGGAAGCAATTATTATTATTATTATTATTTTGTTGACTTTTCATATCAGTTTTCATATTTTTATGGTAATTACCAATAGACCCCTGGCTGGCTTCAAGAGGGAGCTGGACAGATACCTAAAGTCAGTACCTGCCAGTACCTGTGATTCGTACTTTGATTTGCGTGCGGCCGGCATTGACAGCCTGGTTGATCAGGCCCTGATCCACCGCGAGGCGAGGTCGTGGATCTGGTCGTGGGGGGCGTTGACCCCCCGAACACCCTCCAGACAGACTTGGTTAACTAATTTTGAGTGATGGGAAGAGGAGCTACGTGGGGCTACGGGCCGCTAGCAGCAACAGCTTGGTGGATCAGGCAGTCAACAGTGAAGTGTAACCTCAGGCAGGGCTTAAAGAACAGAACTGGAATGTAGTACAGGTCACACAGTGCAGGGAGGGAAGGAACGACTTAGGCAGCTAGGAATTCAGGGAGGATGGATGGAGGGAGGGAGAGGAGAGAGGGAGGGGGAAAGGAAGAAGGGAGGGAAGGTGTAACAGGCAGCTAGGAACTTAGGAGAGGGCAGGGGTAACTTAGGTAGCTAGCTGGCAGCGTTCACTAAACTCAAGGGAGAAGTTTCACTAATTATTTAAATTTACGTGAACAAACCTTGTTATTGAGAAAGAGAGAGAGAGAGAGAGAGAGAGAGAGAGAGAGAGAGAGAGAGAGAGAGAGAGAGAGGGAGGAGCGGGGAGAGGAAGAGAGCATCTCATTAAGAGGGATCAGTAACACTTCCCCTGCCCACGCTGCTAGAGGGTCAGCCTCTTACTCATCTGCTGGAGGCTGAGGACACAAGATGCGCGAAGAAAAGAGGAAAGTAGGAAAAGCAGATGAAGCAACAGTAAAAGCAGGATCTCCAGCAGCACCAGCAGCACCACCAGCAGGAGGAACAGCAGTGGATGAGAATGAGCTCAACGGTACTAGAAGAATGATAGACACATACTATTAAGAAAACAATAGAAGTACAGTGAGATCGATGCTCCGTCTACAGGAGATGACGGAGAATCATTCAACTTCTCATAGCATTCAAACTATGAAAGAAAAAAAACTGGTTAGAGATATGGAAAAACACTCAGCTCAAACTAAATACATCAAAGTCCAAGAATGAGAGAAGTAACAACTAAAATGAAATTGAAACAAAAAAATACTTTTCTTCCCATTCAAAATCCATGGCAGAAAAAATAAATACATTTAGCACTGGACCCTTGCATAGAGATGTAACTTACACTGATGAAAACAATGAAATAAATGAAGTACTGAAGCCACACTGCGACTCTATGGTCAGAGTCATTAATCAGACTGAAAACCATACACACGTCTCCAGAATTTGACATAACAGATCTCATAGGACATAAAATGTTCAGTGAGGTCAAATTTCATTAACTCCGCTACGGAAAAAATATAAAAGAAGAAACTGGAACGGATTATATAGCAAACTCGGTACAGAATGTTTACGCGAGCAACTTAGTAATGATATCAGAAGATATACTAACAACCCCTTTTAAGGTAAGGATCTGGAGAATGTGCAGACAACCTTCACTGTTTGCATAAATTCGGTCAAGCACATAAATTACTGGGGACGTTTAAGGTTACTTGAACTGTGCTCCTTGGAAAGTACATGAGAAAGATGCTTCATAATTTATACCTGGAAAATTCTGAAGGAATTGGTCCCAAATTCCCCCACAAAAATCACGCCTTACAATAAGAAAATCACGCTGCGATAAAACCACGCTCTGTGATAACAAAATCATGCCCTATGATAACAAAATCAAGCTCTACGATAACACAATCACGCCTTACAATAACAATCACGCCCTGCGATAACAAAATCACCCTCTACGATAACAAGAAGCTTGTCAGGTAAACCACAGCAGCAGCAGCAGCAGCAGCAGCAGCAGAATGGGTAGGAAGGGAGAGAGAGGCGGAGTTATAGTGTCCACTTTGTCAAGACGTAAACAAGATCTTTTATAGTGTCTGCACAAGATAAGAGAGAGGTGATACAAGTGACTGGCTGAGGAAGCAGAGCTCAGGGAGCGGCGGGGAGGAGAGAAGAGGAGGGGAGAAGAAGGAAAGTAAGGGAAAAAGATAATGACTGATGACACACACGAAGTGAAAGGTGGGATGACTAATTGAATTGAATTATTTACAAAAGTGTATCTCATTCGGCGGAGGCAATGACCAGGTTTCCTCCTGAAGATTTCCACACTTGTTCCGTCAATATTTCTGATATCTACTGGTGGCAGTTTGAATATTCTTGGACCACGAATGTTGACACGGATGTCCACGGTCAACCTCCTTTTCGCTGGGTCTATTTTGCACTCCACAATGATATATATATATATATATATATATATATATATATATATATATATATATATATATATATATATATATATATATATATATATATATAAATGCGTTACTGGCTCTATGTGAGCCGTAAATGGTCTGTACCTTCTCCCAGGTATTATCTCTACTGTGTCTTGTACCGAGGCGACTTTCATGCTGATTTTGGTATCGTCCGCAAAGGATAACATGAATCCCTGGCTAGTGTTATTATCCAGGTTTGCTCTGAGTATGAACCGCCAGGAGTTCGCCTGGAGGGTCGTTCCCAAGGTCAACACCCCTGCGGACCAGTCCTTGATCAGGCATCCCGGTGGATCAGGGCCTGATCAACCAGGCTGTTACTGCTAGCCGCACGCAATCCAACATACAACAAAGGTGCCAGGACTGTGCCTTGGGAATACTGAACTTTGCTAAATATCTCAGTTTACGTTATTCCTATTGTATCTTCTTTTACTGCAAGGGACTGATTTTTTTGGTTATCCTGGGTAATTTACACAATGTATGATAACTGTACTTATGTGTACCTGTGCCTAAGTAAACTTACTTAAACCTGCTAAACTTAGGCGAAAGGGGAAAAAACATCAGTGCATTTTAACCCCTCCCCCCCGTGTACATCTCCTGAGTACAAAACGTTCAAACCTCAACACCCTGGGGTTCCCATACTCCCCCTTCCTCCTCCTCTCGGTTTACACTCCCCCACAGGGAAAAAATAGTCTTTCCCCAATTCCCATTTGCCTTGACGTCTTCCCCTGGGTAAACATGTGTGAAGGAGGCGTCGCCAGGATAGCAGGCGACTCCATTTCTTCGTCAGCAGATGATCATAAAAACATCTGAAGCGAGGAACCCGTCGAGAAATTCGTTTAAAACACGACGCAGACAGCAGCAGCAGACAGCAGCAGCAGACAGGTAGTAGCAGCTGCAGCAGCCTGTCTCTTCCTGGGATGAATGTTGTTGTATCGGACGGACGGATGGGCGTGGGCTTGGACGAGGCTGACCACTGTTGTATGTAGGAAGGGGAGGAAGGGAAAGAGTAGGGGAAAAGGGTAGGAAGGGAAAAAGTAGGGAGAGGGGAAAAAAGTGGGGACGCAGGGAGGTGGGAAAAAGAATAGGGAAAGAGGGAGGGAAGGACAAGGAGATGGTGAAACAATCACATGTGCGTCAGGAAACAACAATCACAACATGTCCATCAGGAAGCAACAATCACATGTGCGTCAGGAAGCAACAATCACAACATGTGCGTCAGGAAGCAACAATCACAACATGTGCGTCAAGAAGCAACAATCACAACATATGCGTCAGGAAGCAACAATCACAACATGTGCGTCAGGAAGCAACAATCACAACATGTGCGTCAGTAAGCAACAATCACAACATGTGCGTCAGGAAGCAACATTCACAACATGTGCGTCAGGAAGCAACAATCACAACATGTGCGTCAGGAAGCAACAATCACATGTGCGTCAGTAAGCAACAATCACAACATGTGCGTCAGTACGCAACAATCACAACATGTGCGTCAGGAAGCAACAATCACAACATGTGCGTCAGGAAGCAACAATCACAACATGTGCGTCAGGAAGCAACAATCACAACATGTACGTCAGGAAGCAACAATCACATGTGCGTCAGGAAGCAACAATCACAACATGTGCGTCAGGAAGCAACAATCACAACATGTGCGTCAGGAAGCGGACATTAGAGAGATAATCACGTGGGAGCAGCCAGCGTCAAGTGAGAGATTAGCGGGAGTGACAGAGAAGATTAGGGACTTGATGTGGGAGGGAGGAAAAGGAATTGGGAAGGTGACAGTGGGTGAGAATGGGAGTGAATAGAAGGCAGTGAATTGGAAGTGGGAGGGAATGAGAAGGGGGAGAATGGAAGGGCAATGAGTGTGAAATGGGAAGGTGAGAATGGGACGGTAACAATGGGAGGGTAACAATAACAATGGGAGGGTAACAACAACAATGGGATGGCAATAATGACAGGGTGAGAATGGGAGAGTAATAATGTGAGGGTAATAATGGGAGGGTGATTATAGGGTGATAATGGGAAAGCAATAATGGGAGGGTGATAATGGGACGGTAACAATGGGAGGGTAACAATAACAATGCCAGGGTGAGAACGGGAGAGTAATGATGTGAGGGTGATAATGGTAGTGTGATAATGGGAGGGTGATAATGAGAAAGCAATAATCTGAGGGTGATAATGGGAGGGTGATAATGGGTGATAATGGGAGGGTGATAATGAGAAAGCAATAATCTGAGGGTGATAATGGGAGGGTGATAATGGGAGGGTGATAATGAGAAAGCAATAATCTGATGGTGATAATGGGAGGGTGATAATGGGAAGGTGATAATGGGAGGGTGATAATGGGAGGGTGATAATGAGAAAGCAATAATCTGAGGGTGATAATGGGAGGGTGATAATGGGAGGGTGATAATGAGAAAGCAATAATCTGATGGTGATAATGGGAGGGTGATAATGTGAGGGTGATAATGGAAGTGTGTGAGATACCTGCATTTTTCCTTGAAACAATACCAATGCTCCGAAAAATACTTAAACCATTCTTAAAAAATAAGTTCTCAACCAAAATATCTTGGGTAAAAGTTCCCAAGAATCTCCGCCACATTAAACCTTCTTTTAAACACAATTACCCACAAACCGAATTAAAACCCACATATATTAACCGAATTGTTCTTGGTGGCCATTTCAAGTTAAAGTAATTTTCTTGCAACTCCTGTGTGTTCAAATGTAATATATCAATTCACTTGTTTTAATTCCTATGCTAAATATGTTTCAAAACTCGAAATGGTGAATACTATACTACTCAGCTATCACAATTCTTTCCGAATCTCGAAATCTGCCGCCTCATAAACGGGGACCAGATGTTCTTAGCTAAGGTGCACAATACTTTGGATTTAAGAATTTTAAGAGTTTTTACACGTTAAACAACTTAAACCTGTACACAATGACAACTGTTCTGCAACTGACTTCTTTACTCTGACCATCTTTACCATCTTCTCAAGAGTGTTTTGTGTTTATATTAAGTGCTGTTGCTTGGCTTGGATAGTAGCCACCTGATATGTGGGACAAACAAGTTAATTCTAAAAATGAACCAAGATGATTGTAAATTTGTAATTGATGTATATTACCAAATCATATTTAAATTCCATTTTCTCTCTCTCTCACACACAGTATATATATATACGTATATATATATATATATATATATATATATATATATATATATATATATATATATATATATATATATATATATATATATATATATATATCACACACACACACGCTACAAGCCTGGTCCAGTAACTGGCTCCTTGAATTTAACCCTGCCAAATGTAAAGTCATGAATATCGGGGGAGGGCAAAGAAGACCGCAGACAGAGTATAGTCTAGGTGCCCAAAGACTGCAAACCTCACTCAAAGAAAAAGATCTTGGGGTGAGTATAATACCAGCACATCTCCTGAGGCACACATCAATCAGATAACTGCTGCAGCATACGGGCGGCTGGCAAACCTAAGAATAGCGTTCCAATACCTCACTAAGGAATCATTCAAGACTGTACACCATATACGTCAGGCCCATACTGGAGTATGCAGCACCAGTTTGGAACCCACACCTGGTCAAGCACGTCAGGAAATTAGAGAAAGTGCAAAGGTTTGCAACAAGACTAGTCCCAGAGCTAAGGGGATTGTCCTACGAAGAAAGGTTAAGGGAAATCGGCCTGACGACACTAGAGGACAGGAGGGTTAGGGGAGACATGATAACGACATATAAAATACTGCGAGGAATAGATAAGGTGGACAGAGACAAGATGTTCCAGAGAGGGGACACAGAAACAAGGAGTCACAATTGGAAGTTGAAGACTCCTAGGAGTCAAAGGGATGTTAGGAAGTATTTCTTCAGTCATAGAGTTGTCAGGAAGTGGAATAGCCTAGAAAGCGACATAGTGGAGGCAGGAACCATACATAGTTTTAAGACTAGGTTTGATAAAGCTCATGGAGCAGGGAGAGAGAGGACCTAGTAGCAATCAGTGAAGAGGCGGGGCCAGGAGCTATGAATCGACCCCTGCAACCACAAATAGGTGAGTACAACTAGGTGAGTACACACACACACACACACACACACACTGGTGGATTTGGTGGTCTTGTGGGTTAGAGCGTCATGTGGTTTTCGCTCACCATGAGGCGGGCCAAAACAACATGGGTTCGAATCCTTGCCTAGTCGCAGTGTTGTTATATATATATATATATATATATATATATATATATATATATATATATATATATATATATATATATATATATATATATATATATATATATACACACAAACATTTTATCTCTGCAGACCAGGCTCCAGTCTGGAGTCTGGCTGTGTGGATAAATTACTGTATTCTGATGCCAAGTTTGTAGGTTCGAATCCTGCTGTGGACTGAGAGATAATGTTTGTAAATAATTTCGCATATTTGCGAATTGCTAAGCATATATATATATATATAATGTACATGAATATAAGGAGGTGAGAATAAGGGTGTGGGTGGAAAAGGGTGGGGCGAGAAGGCAGCATCCTCAACCATTCAAGGAGGCGACGCTGACGAAGGGACCTCCTTCCTTCATACTACCCCAGCCCCTCCACCCTCACCAACCGCCCACACAGGCACAGTCCTACACCCACGCTAGTGCCAGCCCCTGCAAAGTGCCTCCCGGTGCCACACACACACACGGCAGGATCGAAGTCCTGCGATGGGTTTGTGAGGCGTGCGCCGACGCACCCATGAGAACCCCACACACACGCTAAACCCCCACAACAGTACAATATTCAACCCACTCACCCACTACCAGTAAAACTTTTGCAAACGTGGATCTCTCCAGAGACTGTTCAGTCACCGCCTTGCAAGATTTCACTTGATATCTGCAATGTTGATTTAAGAAGATTTTACTATACTAACTTGGTATAACTTCGTATGACGAAATTATTATTTGAAAGTTAACATAGAAGGTTTAGAAACTGACGTAGGGACTCCCGTACGAAAATCAAAGTGAAATGAGGACGTTAAAATATTGCTGACTTACACCTGCAGCAAGCTTAGCCAGCTTAATGACGACAAGTTACAGCATTACTGGTTTGCACCTACAACAAGCTTAGCCAGCTTAATGAGGGCAAGTTACAATATTGCTTAATAAATTAAATAAAGATGAAGAGTGGAAGTAACGCAGTGGGTGAAGGTGAGAGACGCAGTACTCCTGTCAGGTTCTGAATCACTTTTGTACCTGTTGTTTACAGGTTGCATCCCCCTCCCCAGGTATACCAGGTATCAAACCTGCCCTCCTGGTTGCTACTACCTCTGGTAACATTTACAACACTGCATGTACAACACTGGCAGTACACTGTAAATGACTTGAGGAACTCCCAACAATTCAGGTGTTTCATCTGAATTTTAAATGGGCGTACCCAGAACGTTTCCAAGGAAAGATGCAGCATCCTGTGTTGGTACGCGAGATGTACACTGGCGCCTCCCCTCTGTCCCCTCTTATTCTCCCTCGTCCTTTCTTACTTTCCCCTCACCCTCCCTCTCCTCTCCATCCCCTCGTAACTACCAGATGTGCTCGGTCTCAAGAAAGTCAGTTCAACAGCATGAAATAGCGACCTTTTCTAAAGAGGGAGGGGAAGAAAGCAGGATGGAGGGAGGAAGAAAGAAGAAGTATGACGGAGGATAAGGCAAAAAGAGGGAGACAAGGTGGACGGGGGGGGGGAGAAAGACGGATGGTGAGAAAGGTGGAAAAAGAGGAGTAAAGGGAAGGAGGAAGGCAAGAAATGAGGAAGAGAAACAAGGAGAAAGCAAAAGATGGGACAAAGAAAATGAAGGAAAGATGGGAAGGAGGTAAGGAGAAAGTAAAAGAAATTAGCTGTACTATTTACAGAGCACTTGAGCCTATGACTGTTTTCAATGTTCGTACTAAACCTCACACACTAACACTCAATTTTTCACATACCCAAAAAAAAAAATAAAGCACAAAAAATACTGACGAAGCTAAATTAACCTACATCAATTAAATATATATTAAATAACAGTAAACGACTCTCCACATTTTCTCCGAGATCCTTTCAGGTACCTCGGTAATTATACAATTCACGAGTAAGAAAAAAAAAGATGTGGTCAAAGAATTAAAATGTGCTCAGGTCAGCAGCATGCTAAAAGTGGCCCACTGAGATATAGCAGCAGCAGCAGCAGCAGCAGCAGCAGCAGCAGCAGCAGCAGCAGCAACAGGAGCAGGAGCAGGAGCTGTAAGCAGGTAGCTATGGGTAAGATACGTGTGTCCTATCCTCAATCTAAGGAGAAGTGAGTCAGTTTACTTGTTGGAAGATGCTTAAACTGCCACAGTTTGTTTATCTCTGCGTAATTTGTAGAAAAACTCAGGTCTGGTTGTCAGAGCAGGAAACTCTCAAAAATTGCTCATAGATATCGGTCTACTCAACCTGTATTCCTTGCAATGAAGACAAGGTAGATACATCAATTATATCTTTAAAATTCTAGAGGGACTAATCCCAAATCTGCTCACAGAGTCACTGCCTCCAAGAACCTCAGCAAACGGTACAAAATACCGTCAATAAAAAGCGGAGTACATTCTGCACGAGTACACTAAGAGAACACAATAGGAATAAGAGGCCCTAGACTTTACAACACCCTCGCTTCATACATACTTATAAGTTCCATAAGTCAGCTCCTAATCAGCCGGGCTGTGATTCCTACAGTGGACTGGATACGACCAACAGTAACAGCGTGGTTGATCAGGCCTTGATCCCCAGGAGGCCTGGTCTGGGGCAGGGCCATGGGGGTGTTAACTCAATGAAATTATAATTATTATAATCATAACAATACAGCCCTCCTGAAAACATACTTCAGGTATTAGGTACCTGTAGGACCCACCGGACCTAACACACAGTCAGACCGAGGTTTGCTACAGAGTAAGCTTGATGCAGTAGCATTCGCCTCAACAACCTCCTCTTCATTACCAGGGACCTAAACCTATCCGTGATACCAACACCATACCATGGCTTTGTGACAGGTGAGGATAAGAAAGAAAAAAAAAAGTAGGTTGAGAGGTGACAATTATTTTTTTTGTATCAATTCTACTAATATAAAAGATGCATTGATGATACAAGGATGTGAGTGGTATAAAACACATTGATGATACAAGGAAGTGAGTGGTATAAAACACATTGATGATACAAGGAAGTGAGTGGTATAAAACACATTGATGATACAAGGAAGTGAGTGGTATAAAACACATTGATGATACAAGGATGTGAGTGGTATAAAACACATTGATGATACAAGGATGTGAGTGGTATAAAACACATTGATGATACAAGGATGTGAGTTGTATAAAACACATTGATGATACAAGGATGTGAGTGGTATAAAACACATTGATGGTACAAGGAAGTGAGTGGTATAAAACACATTGATGGTACAAGGAAGTGAGTGGTATAAAGGAATAAGAGATACATAACAAATGCATAAATTACTAATACACAGGTATGTGCATTTGTCAACAATTACATTTCAAAATACTGAGAGTGTATACTGAGAGTGGATGTGGTAGCGGCGGCGTCGTACTATGAGTGCAAGTGTGTAGTCTAGTCTGGATGGCTCCAGGACTCGTCACTTCAGCAAAACAGTCGACGCCATGATGCCTGGCACACGAGAGTGCCGCCTCTAGAGGGCGGCGTGGGATGGCACTGTATATGCCTCCAGGGTTTACAAGCAGCAGCCTTCTTGAGGCTATCTAGTGTTATTCCACGAGGGAAGGGGGAGGTGCAGGTGGTACGAGGGGAAGGGGGAGGTGCAGGTGGTAAGAGGAGAGGGGGAGGTGCAGGTGGTAAGAGGAGAGGGGGAGGTGCAGGTGGTAAGAGGGGTGGGGGAGGAGGGAAGGGGATCACAGCAACCCTTATGAGATTTAACATATTGTGCTCTGCTGTTGCCCTTGTGTCGTGGAAGGAAGGGGAGAGGGAGGGGGCACATGACAGAAAGGGAAAGGGATGAGTAGAAGAGAAAGAGAAGGTAGAGGAGAAATAAAGATGATTGATAAGGAGGATGAGCAAACAGGACAGCAAACTGTTGTGAAGACAAGAGGAAGAAATGGAAGCATGTAAGAGAAGAAAAAGGGGGTTGAAATAAAGAGGATACAATGTAAATAGGAGGAGAAGGAAGAAGAGGTGGAGTAAGAGGGAGAAGAAGAAGAACAAGGACACATCCCCACAAAACACTCCTCCACGCCTCTATCAGTGTATTATACTAACCCAATTTTCTATATATGATATTAAACCAGGATGGTGGTGGTTGTGATAGGGAAGTATTACCAACACCAGTGCTTTTAAAGGTCTTGTTGTACCTGGTCGTGCAGCTGTACAGACAAACTTTAAATATACTCGAGTGGTAACAGGATTAAGAGAAACAATAACAAATGCAATATTTCCCAAGGGATATTAGATAATAGTGTGAGTCAACAAAAGTGAAGAAGGGATAGTTTTTATTAATTAGAAAACACTGGAAGGTTGAATAAACAATAAACAGAAGACTTGAGTGAGTTCACAGACTACATCTTAGGAAGAACAAAGACAGTGAGAACAATAGTCTTCAACCTTCTAGCAAACAAGATCCACAAACAGGACTTGCAAGATGGAAATAAAAGCTACGCTAAGCATCATAGAGGAAGCAGTATCAATAGCAAACAGATCAAGAGCAAAACTTCAAATACGAAGAGTTTTCAATTCGGGAGTAAAAGAGACAATCACACAGACCACTGTAGATACAGAGAGCAAAGCAACCCAAGAGTTGGTAATGCCTACGTAATAGTGACTCCAGTCTCGCTTGGATAACACCACGGAAGCCACCTTAGCTATTACTGTACCATATTGCAACAACTATCTTCCTCAGTCTGCTAAAGCCTCTAAAATCAGGTACCTTTCCCTTTTGATGAGTTTCGAGAGTTTTACTACTCTAGGAGCCCGGCCATGGGCCAGGCTCGTAGTGAATCCCATCCTGTATGATTGAGCATGATGGAAAACACTGCTGGTTTTTGTTACCACAGTGTAGACTAGGACAGCCGCACATTATAAGTGTTCCCACAATGTAGAATATGGTAGGAGTATACTGTGGGGGTTTCTATAATAAGACTAGAGTAAACACAGATTCCTGGTATACCTAATTGTGTCAAAAGTTCAGAGAGAATAAACGATTTAGCCCAAATACACACAACAGCAATTCGACTGACAGATTAACAGACAACCAGTATTTAGGTGTACTGACTGACTGACTCGTTCACTCCAACTTTCCTCCCCCACTGATTGAAATGAATCATAGTCAGTTACAGTACACTAGGTACGGCATGTACAGTACATTCCCACCACACACAACATGGCCTCCCCTCCCAGACCGCCATCACGACCACTACCACCACCACGACCACGACCACTACCACCACCACCACCATCACCACCACAAACTCAATTCGCAAACCGGCGAAATTATTTACAAACATTGTCTCTACGTCCACAGCAGGACTCGAACCAGTTACTCTGTATCAGAGTCCACAGGCTCCGTGGTAAAGTACTGTGGACTCTAATACAGAGTTAGCAGGTTCGAGTCCGCTGTAGACGTAGAGACAATGTTTATATATGTTTATATATATATATATATATATATATATATATATATATATATATATATATATATATATATATATATATATATATATATATATATATTTTTTTTTTTTTTTTTTATTTATTAACACATCGGCCGATTCCCACCAAGGCAGGGTGGCCCGAAAAGAAAAACTTTCATCATCATTCACTCCATCACTGTCTTGCCAGAGGGTGCTTTACACTACAGTTATAAAACTGCAACATTAACACTCCTCCTTCAGAGTGCCGGCACTGTACTTCCCATCTCCAGAACTCAAGTCCGGCCTGCCGGTTTCCTGAATCCCTTCATAAATGTTACTTTGCTCACACTCCAACAGCACGTCAAGTATTAAAAACCATATGCCTCCATTCACTCCTATCAAATACGCTCACACATGCTTGCTGGAAGTCCAAGCCCCTCGCACACAAAACTTCCTTTAGCCCTCCCTCCAACCTTTCCTAGGCCGACCCCTTCCCCACCTTCCCTCCACTACAGATTTATACACTCTCGAAGTCACTCTGTCTCGTTCCATTCTCTCTACATGTCCAAACCACCTCAACCACCCTCCTCAGCTCTCTGGACAATCGTTTTGGTGATCCCGCACCTCCTCTAATTTCCAAACTCCGAATTCTCTGCATTATATTCACACCACACATTGACCTCAGACATGACATTTCCACTGCCTCCAGCCTTCTCCTCGTTGCAACATTCATCACCCATGCTTCACACCCATATAAGAGCGTTGGTATAACTATACTCTCATACATTCCCCTCTTTACTTCCATGGACAAGGTTCTTTGTCTCCACAGACTCGAAGTGCTCCACTCACCCTTTTCCCCTCATCAATTCTATGATTCACCTCATCCTTCATAGACCCATCCGCCGACATGTCCACTCCCAAATATCTGAATACATTCACCTCCTCCATACTCTCTCCCTCCAATCTGATATCCAATCTTTCGTCACCTATTCTTTTTGTTATCCTCATCACCTTACTCTTTCCTATATTCACTTTCAATTTTCTTCTTTTACACACCCTACCAAATTCATCCACCAACCTCTGCAGCTTCTCTTCAGAATCTCCCAAAAGCACAGTGTGATCAGCAAAAAGCAACTGTGACAACTCCCACTTTGTATTTGCTTCTTATCTTTTAGCCCAACACCTCTTGCCAAGACCCTCGCATTCACTTCTCTTACAACCCCATCTATAAATATATTGAACAACCACGGTGACATCACACATCCTTGTCTAAGGCCCACTTTTACTGGGAAATAGTCCCCTTCCCTCCTACACACTCTAACCTGAGCCTCACTATTCTCATAAAAACTCTTTACTGCTTTCAGTAACACCTTCCTCCTATTCCATACACCTGCAACATCTGCCACATTGCCCCCCTATCTACCTTATCATACGCCTTTTCCAAATCCATAAATGCCACAAAAACATCTTTACCCTTATCCAAATACTGTTCACCTATATGTTTCACTGTAAACACTTGGTCTACACACCCCTACCTTTCCTAAAGCCCCTTGTTCATCTGCTATCCTACTTTCTGTCTTACTCTTAATTCTTTCAATAATAACTCTACCATACACTTTACCAGGTACACTCAACAGACTTATTCCCCTATAATTTTTGCACTCTCTTTTGTCCCCTTTGCCTTTATACAAAGGAACAATACACGCTCTCTGCCAATCCCTAGGTACCTTACCCTCTTCCATACATTTATTAAATAATAGCACCAACCACTCCAAAACTATATCCCCACCTGCTTTTAACATTTCTATCTTTATCCCATCAATCCCAGCTGCCTTAATCCCCTTTCATTCTACCCACTGCCTCACGAACTTCCCCTACACCCACAACTGGCTCTTCCACACTCCTACAAGATGTTATTCCTCCTTGCCCTACACACGAAATCACAGCTTCCCTGTCTTCATCAACATTTAACAAATCCTCAAAATATTCTCTCCATCTTCCCGATACCTCTAACTCTCCATTTAATAACTCTCCTCTCCTATTTTTAACTGTCAAATCCATTTGTTCTCTAGGCTTCCTCAACTTATTAATCTCATTCCAAAACTTTTTCTTATTTTCAACAAAATTTGCTGATAACATCTCACCCACTCTCTCATCTGCTCTCTTTTTACATTGCTTCACCACTCTTTTAACCTCTCTTTTTCTCTCCATATACTCTTCCCTCCTTGCATCACTTCTACTTTGTAAAAACCTCTCATATGCTAACTTTTTCTCCTTACTACTCTCTTTACATCATCATTCCACCAATCGCTCCTCTTCCCTCCGCACCCACTCGCCTGTAACCACAAACTCTGCTGAACACTCTAACACTACATTTTTAAATCTATCCCATACATTTTCAACCCCATTGCCTACACTCTCACTAGCCCATCTATCCTCCAATAGTTGTTTATATCTTACCCTAACTGCCTCCTCTTTTAGTTTATAAACCTTCACCTCTCTCTTACTTACTGATTCTATTTTCCTTGTATCCCATCTACCTTTTACTCCCACTGTAGCTATAACTAAAAAGTGATCTGATATATCTGTGGCCCCTCTATAAACATGTACATCCTGAAGTCTACTCAACAGTCTTTTATCTACCAATACATAGTCCAACAAAGTACTATCATTACGCCCTACATCATATCTTGTATACTTATTTATCCTCTTTTTCTTAAAATATGTATTACCTATAACTAAACCCCTTTCTATACAAAGTTCAATCAAAGGGCTCCCATTATCATTTACACCTGGCACCCCAAACTTACCTACTACACCCTCTCTGCATGTTTCTCCCACTTTAGCATTTAGGTCCCCTACCACAATTACTCTCTCATTTGGTTCAAAAGTTCCTATACATTCGCTTAACATCTCCCAAAATCTCTCTGTCTCCTCTACACTCCTCTCTTCTAAAGGTGCATACACGCTTATTATGACCCACTTTTCGCATCCGACCCTTATTTTAATCCACATAATCCTTGAATTTACACATTCATATTCCCTCTTTTCCTTCCATAACTGATCCTTCAACATTATTGCTACTCCTTCCTTAGCTCTAACTCTCTCAGATACTCCTGACTTAATCCCATTTATTTCTCCCCACTGAAACTCGCCTACCCCCTTCAGCTTTGTTTCGCTTAGGGCCAGGACATCCAACTTCTTTTCATTCATAACATCGGCAATCATCTCTTTCTTATCATCCGCACTACATCCACGCACATTCAGACAACCCAGTTTTATAAAGTTTTTCTTCTTCTCGTTTTTAGTAGATTTGTACAGGAGAAGGGGTTACTAGCCCATTGCTCCCGGCATCTTAGTCGCCTCATACGACACGCATTGCTTACGGAGGAAAGATTCTTTTCCACTTCCCCATGGACAATAGAGAAAATAAAAAGAACAAGAGCTATTAAGAAAAAGAAGAAAAACCTAGATGTGTGTATGTATATATATGCATGTGTATGCCAGTGTAGTGTGACCTAAAGTGTAAGTATATATATATATATATATATATATATATATTTTATATTTTTTTTTCAACAAGTCGGCCGTCTCCCACCGAGGCAGGGTGACCCAAAAAGAAAGAAAATCCCCAAAAAGAAAATACTTTCATCATCATTCAACACTTTCACCTCACTCATACATAATCACTGTCTTTGCAGAGACGCTCAGATACGACAGCTGAGAATAAGTCCCTCCCAGCTGTCACTATCCCAGACCCCTCCTTTAAAGTGCAGGCATTGTACTACCCATTTCCAGGACTCAAGTCCAACTAAATCAATTAACTGGTTTCCCTGAATCCCTTCACAAAATGTTACCCAGCTCACACTCCAACAGCTCGTCAGGTCCCAAAAACCATTCGTCTCCATTCACTCCTATCTAAAACGCTCACACATGCTTGCTGGAAGTCCAAGCCCCTCGCCCACAAAACCTCCTTTACCCCCTCCCTCCAACCTTTTCGAGGACGACCCCTACCCCACCTTCCTTCCCCTACAGATTTATATGCTCTCCAAGTCATTCTAATTTGATCCATTCTCTCTAAATGACCAAACCACCTCAACAACCCCTCTTTAGCCCTCTGACAAATACTTTTAGTAACTCCACATCTCCTAATTTCCACACTCCGAATTTTCTGCATAATATTTACACCACACATTGCCCTTAGACAGGACATCTCCACTGCCTCCAGCCTCCTCCTCGCTGCAGCATTTACAACCCATGCTTCACACCCATATAAGAGTGTTGGTACCACTATACTTTCGTACATTCCCTTCTTTGCCTCCATGGATAACGTTTTTTGTCTCCACAGATACCTCAACGCACCACTCACCTTTTTTCCTTCATCAATTCTATGGTTAACCACATCCTTCATAAACCCATCCGCTGACAAGTCAACTCCCAAATATCTGAAAACATTTACTTCTTCCATAATCCCTCTCTCCAATGTGATATCCAATATTTCTTTATTTAAATCGTTTGATACCCTCATCACCTTACTCTTATATATGTTCACTTTCAACTTTCTACCTTTACACACCCTCCCAAACTCGTCCACTAACCTTTGCAAACTTTTCTTTAGAATCTCCCATAAGCACAGTATCATCAGCAAAAAGTAACTGTGTCAACTCCCATTTTGCATTTAATTCCCCATAATTTAATCCCACCCCTCTCCCCAACACCCTAGCATTTACTTCTTTTACAACCCCATTTATAAATATATTAAACAACCATGGTGACATTACACAGCCCTGTCTAAGACCTACTTTTACCGGGAAGTAATCTCCCTCTCTCCTACACACCCTAACCTGAGCCTCACTATCCTCATAAAAACTCTTTACAGCCTTCAGTAACTTACTACCTATTCCATACACTTGCAACATTTGCCACATTGCTCCCCTATCCACTCTATCATATGCCTTTTCTAAATCCATAAATGCAATGAAAACTTCCCTACCTTTATCTAAATACTGTTCACATATATGCTTCACTGTAAACACTTGATCTACACATCCCTACCCACTCTAAAGCCTCCTTGCTCATCTGCAATCCTACTCTCTGTCTTACCTCTAATTCTTTCAATAATAACCCTACCGTACACTTTACCTGGTATACTCAGTAAACTTATTCCCCTATAATTCTTACAATCTCTTTTATCCCCCTTTCCTTTATATAAAGGAACTATACATGCTCTCTGCCAATCCTTAGGTACCTTCCCCTCTTTCATATATTTATTAAACAACAATACCAACCACTCCAACACTATATCCTCCCCTGCTTTTAACATTTCTGTCATGATCCCGTCAGTTCCAGCTGCTTTACCCCCTTTCATTCTACGTAATGCCTCACGCACCTCCCCCACACTCACATCCTGCTCTTCTTCACTCCTAAACGATGTTGTACCTCCCTGGCCAGTACATGAAATTACCGCCTCCCTTTTTTCATCGACATTTAAAAGTTCCTCAAAATATTCCCGCCATCTACCCAATACCTCCTGCTGCCCATCTACTAACTCCCCTACTCTGTTTTTAACTGACAAATACATTCGTTCCCTAGGCTTTCTTACCTTGTTTATTTCACTCCAAATTTTGTTCTTGTTTTCAGCAAAATTTCTAGACAGAGCCTCTCCCATTCTTTCATCTGCTCTTCTTTTGCACTCTCTCACCACTCTCTTCACCTTTCTTTTACTCTCCATATACTCTGCTCTTCTACTAACACTTCTGTTTTGCAAAAAAAACTCTCATAAGCTACCTTTTTCTCTTTTATCACACCCTTTACTTCTTCATTCCACCACTCACTCCTCTTTCCTCCTGCACCCACCCTCCTATAACCACAAACTTCTGCCCCACATTCTAATACTGCATTTTTAAAACTATCCCAACTCTCTTCAACCCCCCCACTACTCCTACTTGCACTAGCCCACCTTTCTGCCAATAGTTGCTTATATCTCACCCTAACTTCCTCCTCCCTTAGTTTATACACTTTTACCTCTCTTACTTGCTGTTGCCATTTTCTTTTGTCCCATCTACCTTTTACTCTAACTGTAGCTACAACTAAATAATGATCCGATATATCCGTTGCCCTCTATAAACATGTACATCCTGAAGCCTACCCATCAACCTTTTATCCACCAATACATAATCCAACAAACTACTTTCCTTACGTGCTATATCATACCTTGTATACTTATTTATCCTCTTTTTCATAAAATATGTATTACTTATTACCAAACCTCTTTCTACACATAACTCAATTAATGGTTCCCCATTTACATTTACCCCTGGCACCCCAAATTTACCTACTACTCCCTCCACAACATTTTTACCCACTTTAGCATTAAGATCCCCAACCACAATTACTCTCTCACTTGGTTCAAAACTCCCCACACACTCACTCAACATTTCCCAAAATCGCTCTCTCTCCTCTACACTTCTCTATTCTCCAGGTGCATAAACACACACACACATATATATATATATATATATATATCTGAGTAACAATTTTTATAAAATTAACACTAATGCAATACAGGTTCTACTTTATTTTAGCTGTGAAACAGACTGGTACTCACTCTCTCTCTCTCTCTAGCTGGGCTGCGGAAGTAGGAAAACTCTGGAAAGCTGTCTAAGGTACATCAAAGGTATGGCAAGACATCTCCATATCGCTGCCACTAGTACCATACCTCTCCCACCACCACCACACCTCTACCAACACCACCATCACACGTCTACCAACACCACCACCACACCTCTACCAACACCACCATCACACGTCTACCAACACCACCACCACACCTCTACCAACACCCCCATCACACCTCTACCAACACCACCACCACACGTCTACCAACACCACCACCACACCTCTACCAACACCACCACCACACCTCTACCAACACCACCATCACACCTCTCCACCACCCCACACCAACACCACCATCACACCTCTACCAACACCACCACACACCTCTACCAACACCCCACCACACCTCTACCAACACCCCACCACACCTCTACCAACACCCCATCACACCTCTACCAACACCCCCATCACACCTCTACCAACACCCCATCACACCTCTACCAACACCCCCATCACACCTCTACCAACACCCCCATCACACCTCTACCAACACCCCCATCACACCTCTACCAACACCCCCATCACACCTCTACCAACACCCCCATCACACCTCTACCAACACCCCATCACACCTCTACCAACACCCCCATCACACCTCTACCAACACCCCCATCACACCTCTACCAACACCCCCATCACACCTCTACCAACACCCCCATCACACCTCTACCAACACCCCATCACCTTCCACACCCATCACCTCTACCAACACCCCCATCACACCTCTACCAACACCCCCATCACACCTCTACCAACACCCCCATCACACCTCTACCAACACCCCCATCACACCTCTACCAACACCCCCATCACACCTCTACCAACACCCCCATCACACCTCTACCAACACCCCCATCACACCTCTACCAACACCCCCATCACACCTCTACCAACACCCCCATCCACCCTACCACACCCTCCTACCAACACCCCATCACACCTCTACCAACACCCCATCACACCTCTACCAACACCCCATCACACCTCTACCAACACCCACCATCACACCTCTACCAACACCACCATCACACCTCTACCAACACCACCATCACACCTCTACCAACACCACCATCACACCTCTACCAACACCACCATCACACCTCTACCAACACCACCATCACACCTCTACCAACACCACCATCACACCTCTACCAACACACCATCACACCTCTACCAACACCACCATCACACCTCTACCAACACCACCATCACACCTCTACCAACACCACCATCACACCTCTACCAACACCACCATCACACCTCTACCAACACCACCATCACACCTCTACCAACACCACCATCACACCTCTACCAACACCACCATCACACCTCTACCAACACCACCATCACACCTCTACCAACACCACCATCACACCTCTACCAACACCACCATCACACCTCTACCAACACCACCATCACACCTCTACCAACACCACCATCACACCTCTACCAACACCACCATCACACCTCTACCAACACCACCATCACACCTCTACCAACACCACCATCACACCTCTACCAACACCACCATCACACCTCTACCAACACCACCATCACACCTCTACCAACACCACCATCACACCTCTACCAACACCACCATCACACCTCTACCAACACCACCATCACACCTCTACCAACACCACCATCACACCTCTTCCAACACCACCATTACACCTCTACCAACACCACCATCACACCTCTACCAACACCACCATCACACCTCTTCCAACACCACCATTACACCTCTACCAACACCACCATCACACCTCTACCAACACCACCATTACACCTCTACCAACACCACTGATGCAAGCAGTCTACTGCACTACACTATCACACCACCACCACCACTGATGCAAGCAGTCACTGCTACTACACTATCACAACCACCACCACTGATGCAAGCAGTCACTGCTACTACCACTATCACAACCACCACCACTGATGCAAGCAGTCACTGCTACTACCACTATCACAACCACCACCACCACTGATGCAAGCAGTCACTGCTACTACCACTATCACAACCACCACCACTGATGCAAGCAGTCACTGCTACTACCACTATCACAACCACCACCACTGATGCAAGCAGTCACTGCTACTACCACTATCACAACCACCACCACTGATGCAAGCAGTCACTGCTATCACAACCACCACCACCACTGATGCAAGCAGTCACTGCTACCACTATCACAACAACCACTACTGATGCAAACAGTCACTGCTATCACAACAACCACTACTGATGCAAGCAGTCACTGCTACTACCACTAACACAACAACCACCACTGATGCAAGTAGTCACTGCTACTACCATTATCACAACAACCACCACTGATGCAAGCAGTCACTGCTACTACTACTATCACAACCACCACTATTGATGCAAGCAGTCATTGCTACTACCACTATCACAACCACCACTATTGATGCAAGCAGTCACTGCTACTACCACTATCACAACCACTACCACCATTGATGCAAGCAGTCACTGCTACTATCTCAACCACCACCATTGATGCAAGCAGTCACTGCTACCACTACTATCACAACCACAGATGCAAGCAGTCACTGCTACTACCACTATCACAACCGCAGAGGCAAGCAGTCATTGCTACTACCACTATCACAACCACCACAATTGATGCAAGCAGTCACTGCTATCACAACAACCACCACTGATGCAAAGTCACTGCTATCACAACAACCACTACTGATGCAAGCAGTCACTGCTACTACCACTATCACAACAACCACCACTGATGCAAGCAGTCACTGCTACTACCACTATCCCAATAACCACCACTGATGCAAGCAGTCACTGCTACTACCACTATCACAACCACTGATGCAAGTAGTACCTGCTACTACCACTATCACAACCACCACTGATGCAAGCAGTCACTGCTACCACCACTATCACAACCACTGATGCAAGTAGTACCTGCTACTACCACTATCACAACCACCACTGATGCAAGAAGTCACTGCTACTACCACTATCACAACCACCACCACTGGTGCAGTCACTGCTACTACCACTATCACAACCACCACCACTAATGCAGTTACTGCTACTACCACTATCACAACCACCACCACTGATGCAGTCACTGCTACTACCACTATCACAACCACTGATGCAAGCAGTCTCTACCACCACCTACTCCCCCTCCCCCACCTTCAGTGTATTCACACGGTACATTCTTAGTGTATTCACATACTGTATTCAGAGTGCAGTCCCGTGTACTCAAAATTTACACAGCACTCAAGTACATGAACACACACGCTCCCCCTCGCCAATGTTTTCACCTGCATCACACACAGGGAACTCTAGTTGACACCTACTAATACTCTTATTTTGAAGGTAAAGTGAACCCTGACTTGCAACCGCAATTCTTCTGGTATGTAGTGATGTGGTGTGGGTGGCACCGAGCAAGGTGTGGGGTGGTGTGGGTGGCACCGAGCAAGGTGTGGGGTGGTGTGGGTGGCACCGAGCAAGGTGTGGGGTGGTGTGGGTGGCACCGAGCAAGGTGTGGGGTGGTGTGGATGGCACCGAGCAAGGTGTGGGGTGGTGTGGATGGCACCGAGCAAGGTGTGGGGTGGTGTGGGTGGCACCGAGCAAGGTGTGGGGTGGTGTGGGTGGCACCGAGCAAGGTGTGAGGTGGTGTGGATGGCACCGAGCAAGGTGTGGGGTTGTGTGGGTGGCACCGAGCAAGGTGTGGGGTGGTGTGGATGGCACCGAGCAAGGTGTGGGGTGGTGTGGGTGGCACCGAGCAAGGTGTGGGGTGGTGTGGATGGCACCGAGCAAGATGTGGGGTGGTGTGGTGGCACCGAGCAAGGTGTGAGTGGTGTGGATGGACCGAGCAAGGTGTGGGGTTGTTGGGTGGCACCGAGCAAGGTGTTGGATGGTGTGGATGGCACCGAGCAAGGTGTGGGGTGGTGTGGGTGGCACCGAGCAAGGTGTGGGGTGGTGTGGGTGGCACCGAGCAAGGTGTTGGATGTTGTGGATGGCACCGAGGGAGCTAATGAGGAGAGAATAGGGTAGGAAGAGACGAAGGTAAGAATGGAGTGTAACTCGTAATATGGGAAGATGTTAGTTATTGGTGGACAGAAAGAGGATAGGAAGGGAGAGAAAAAAAATAGGATATAACTTAGATGAAAAAAATTATGCAACTTCATGAAAGAAAGAAATGGGTGTGACCTGATGTAGCAGATAGGAAGAAATACAGCAGGAGGGGAATGTAGAAGTTCCCCCTGACTCCTCCACATCGATTTCCACCCCTGCTTTAACCAGGATACCACTGTCCCTGTCTTAACCAGGATACCACTATCCCTGTCTTAACCAGGATACCACTATCCCTGTCTTAACCAGGATACCACTATCCCTGTCTTAACCAGGATTCCACTATCCCTGTCTTAACCAGTATACCACTGCCCCTGTCTTAAGCAGTATATTACCGCCCCTGTCTTAACAAGGACACCACTGCCCCTGTCTTAACAAGGACACCACTGCCCCTGTCTTAACAAGGACACCACTGCCCCTGTCTTAACCAGTATACCACTGCCCCTGTCTTAACCAGTATACCACTGCCCCTGTCTTAACCAGTATACCACCTGCCCCTGTCTTAACCAGTATACCACCGCCCCTGTCTTAACCAGTATACCACCGCCCCTGTCTTAACCAGTATACCACCGCCCTGTCTTAACCAATATACCACTGCCCCTGTCTTAAGCAGTATACCACCGCCCCTGTCTTAACAAGGACACCACTGCCCCTGTCTTAACAAGGACACCACTGCCCCTGTCTTAACCAGTATACCACTGCCCCTGTCTTAACCAGTATACCACTGCCCCTGTCTTAACAGTATACCACTGCCCTGTCTTAACCAGTATACCACGCCCCTGTCTTAACCAGTATACCACCGCCCCTGTCTTAACCAGTATACCACTGCCCCTGTCTTAACCAGTATACCACCGCCCCTGTCTTAACCAGTATACCACCGCCCCTGTCTTAACCAATATACCACTGCCCCTGTCTTAAGCAGTATACCACCGCCCCTGTCTTAACAAGGACACCACCGCCCCTGTCTTAACAAGGACACCACTGCCCCTGTCTTAACAAGGACACCACTGCCCCTGTCTTAACAAGGACACCACTGCCCCTGTCTTAACAAGGACACCACTGCCCCTGTCTTAACAAGGAACCACTGCCCCTGTCTTAACAGTAACCACTGCCCCTGTCTTAACCAGTATACCACTGCCCCTGTCTTAACCAGTATACCACTGCCCCTGTCTTAACCAGTATACCACTGCCCCTGTCTTAACCAGTATACCACTGCCCCTGTCTTAACCAGTATACCACTGCCCCTGTCTTAACCAGTATACCACTGCCCCTGTCTTAACCAGGATACCACTATCCCTGTCTTAAGCAGGATACCACTATCCCTGTCTTAACCAGGATACCACTATCCCTGTCTTAACCAGTATACCACTGCCCCTGTCTTAACCAGTATACCACTGCCCCTGTCTTAACAAGGACACCACTGCCCCTGTCTTAACCAGGTATACCACATCCCCTGTCTTAACAGTATACCACGCCCTGTCTTAACAAGGACACCACTGCCCCTGTCTTAACCAGATACCACTGCCCTGTCTTAACCAGTATACCACTGCCCTGTCTTAACCAGTATACCACTGCCCCTATCTTAACAGATACCACGCCCCTGTCTTAACCAGTATACCACCTGCCCTGTCTTAACCAGTATACCACCGCCCTGTCTTAACCAGTATACCACGCCCTTCTTAACCAGTATACCACCGCCCCTGTCTTAACCAGTATACCACTGCCCCTGTCTTAACCAGTATACCACCGCCCCTGTCTTAACCAGTATACCACCGCCCCTGTCTTAACCAGTATACCACTGCCCCTGTCTTAACCAGTATACCACTGCCCCTGTCTTAACCAGTATACCACCGCCCCTGTCTTAACCAGTATACCACTGCCCCTGTCTTAACCAGTATACCACGCCCCTGTCTTAACCAAGGAACCAGTGCCCTGTCTTAACCAGTATACCACCGCCCCTGTCTTAACAGAACCACTGCCCCTGTCTTAACCAGTATACCACCGCCCCTGTCTTAACAAGGACACCACTGCCCCTGTCTTAACCAGTATACCACCGCCCCTGTCTTAACAAGGACACCACTGCCCCTGTCTTAACCAGTATACCACCGCCCCTGTCTTAACAAGGACACCACTGCCCCTGCCTCCCACTGATCACCCACAATAAACAACACACACACAACTCCCCATCTACACCTCACACTGAAAAGATCCAGCAGAAGCTACGAGCTAACTCGCCTAATAACTACTAAAGCTGCAGTATAACTTTACATGCGACATCGTTAGCTTAATTTAAGAACTCTGAGCTGCCACAACTACCAAAGACACCGACCCTCTATTGAAAACTTTTGCCTCATCGTTTTTGGGATAAATTTATCTATTAATTACTAGAAGAGGTTCATAACGAGGTCGTTATCCCTCCTGGATAATGCTCCCTCCTGTTTTTGCATCTCCAGTCATGGGCACAAGTCAGTAATCGACAGTTACGAAAATGTGACTGAGGGACTCGCTACCTATCAAGGCTAAAGGACTGATCACCTTAGAATTACCTCCCTGCTTCTGTCTCCAGTAATCACCTCTGTATTCGACCGATGAAACGTTTCATATAACAACTCTTGAACAAACAACATAGAACATGTGGAGGCAACATACCCAGACTCCGGGCGAGGCTTCCACCTTGACAAACCACAAACAGTCAAAATCATCCAGCATACCTGCAAAGAAAATAAATTACTTACACAACAAATCACCGTTTTCCAACACTAATTTTTTTATTAAAAAAATCAACATTTCCCAACACTAAATTTTTAATTAAGACAATATATGGTCTGAAATGTTAAGACAATATATGACAAGACAATAATAAGAAATATAGAACAGGTTGTACAATTGTTGTATATTGATTGTACACAGATTGGAGTGGCACAGGAACAAAGATTGTGAACAAGTGCACGGGGACAGCAGCTCCAACACCTGCCCTTCCCCAGAGGTGTCAAGGGGACGGCAAGAAAAATGGGTAGGGTGTAAGGGTCGTGAGGAAGTGGAACTATCTGTGGGGGGGAGGCAGGAAGTATAGAGAGGAAGTGGAACTACTTCTTTCCTGCCTCTTGGGGGGGGGGGGAAGAACTGTTTGCAGGGGATTCAAGAAATATCCCACAACTTTTTACACTGCCTCAGAGGTCACTGGTGCTCTTTACACTGCCTCAGAGGTCACTGGTGCTCTTTACACTGCCTCAGAGGTCACTGGTGCTCTTTACACTGCCTCAGAGGTCACTGGTGCTCTTTACACTGCCTCAGAGGTCACTGGTGCTCTCAACTTATAATCAGGTCTCTCTAGGGCAGTTTCTACACAGCAACCGTGAAATAAACAGGTTGGTGATGTAGCACTAGAGGGATGCTCCCAGCATCTTGATAAGATACTCTTTTTATCTCGTTGTGATGCTCTCTCTCTCCCCTTTTCCCTAAAATAAAGATACATGGTATTATATCCCCTCTGGCAGGTCATTTAACTATATTAGAAATAACAAGGGTGTTAGCACTGATCCTTGGGGGACCCCTCTCGTTACCCTTGTCTATGATAAAAAATTCTTCCCTTACCATCCCTCTCTAATGTGTATTTCTTGATCTAGTAAAGCAGTGTTCCTTGTAACAGTGATTGTTCCTAAAGCTTCTAAGTCAATCTGTGTGTGGTGCCGTGCACGGGATTGTTGATCACTGCTAACCAACAATCATCCATGAACCAGCCATGGAACCATCACCACTAACCAACAATCATCCATGAACCAGCCATGGAACCATCACCACTAACCAACAATCATCCATGAACCAGCCATGGAACCATCACCACTAACCAACAATCATCCATGAACCAGCCATGGAACCATCACCACTAACCAACAATCATCCATGAACCAGCCATGGAACCATCACCACTAACCAACAATCATCCATGAACCAGCCATGGAACCATCACCACTAACCAACAATCATCCATGAACCAGCCATGGAACCATCACCACTAACCAACAATCATCCATGAACCAGCCATGGAACCATCACCACTAACCAACAATCATCCATGAACCAGCCATGGAACCATCACCACTAACCAACAATCATCCATGAACCAGCCATGGAACCATCACCACTAACCAACAATCATCCATGAACCAGACATGGAACCATCACCACTAACCAACAATCATCCATGAACCAGCCATGGAACCATCACCACTAACCAACAATCATCCATGAACCAGCCATGGAACCATCACCACTAACCAACAATCATCCATGAACCAGCCATGGAACCATCACCACTAACCAACAATCATCCATGAACCAGCCATGGAACCATCACCACTAACCAACAATCATCCATGAACCAGCCATGGAACCATCACTTACTGGCTCGCCAACAACCACCCCACATCCCAGCAATAACAGCAAATGTAATCACCATGTAAACAGTTACGACTGCTGTAAACAGTTACGACTGCTGCCAACACTCATTCAGTGGGTGGTACATCACGGGAGCAACACGCGCCTCACCACTTACCACTTAAATGAAGAAAAAAAAATGCACACGTGTACAGGAATCAAAGTGGACAGTGTTTGAAAATTAACATTAAGTGCGCGTGCCAGATGTAAACAAGGAAACTAACAAACAATGGAGGCAAACACACAACAATGTTACAGGAAACGAACAGACAATACTAACGAACTCAGAGTGTAGGTGAAAGAGGTGCAGGTGACCTGTATAAGTGAGGATGGTGCAGGTGACCTGTCTAGGTGAGGATGATGCTGGTGACCTGTATAGATGAAGATGCAGGTGACCTGTATAGGTGAGGATGATGCTGGTGACCTGTATAGTTGAGGATGGTGCTGGTGACCTGTATAGTTGAGGATGGTGCTGGTGACCTGTATAGTTGAGGATGGTGCTGGTGACCTGTATAGGTGAGGATGGTGCTGGTGACCTGTATAGTTGAGGATGGTGCTGGTGACCTGTATAGTTGAGGATGGTGCTGGTGACCTGTATAGGTGAGGATGGTGCTGGTGACCTGTATAGTTGAGGATGGTGCTGGTGACCTGTATAGGTGAGGATGGTGCTGGTGACCTGTATAGGTGAGGATGGTGCTGGTGACCTGTATAGTTGAGGATGGTGCTGGTGACCTGTATAGTTGAGGATGGTGCTGGTGACCTGTATAGGTGAGGATGGTGCTGGTGACCTGTATAGGTGAGGATGGTGCTGGTGACCTGTATAGGTGAGGATGGTGCTGGTGACCTGTATAGGTGAGGATGGTGCTGGTGACCTGTATAGGTGAGGATGGTGCTGGTGACCTGTATAGGTGAGGATGGTGCTGGTGACCTGTATAGGTAAGGATGGTTCAGGTGACCTGTATAGGTGAGGAAGGTGCAGGTGACCTGTATAGGTGAGGATGATGCAGGTGACCTGTATAGGTGAGGAAGGTGCAGGTGACCTGTATAGGTGAGGAAGGTGCAGGTGACCTGTATAGTTGAGGATGGTGCTGGTGACCTGTATAGTTGAGGATGGTGCTGGTGACCTGTATAGTTGAGGATGGTGCTGGTGACCTGTATAGTTGAGTATGATGCTGGTGACCTGTATAGTTGAGGATGGTGCTGGTGACCTGTATAGATGAAGATGCAGGTGACCTGTATAGGTGAGGATGATGCTGGTGACCTGTATAGTTGAGGATGGTGCTGGTGACCTGTATAGTTGAGGATGGTGCTGGTGACCTGTATAGTTGAGGATGGTGCTGGTGACCTGTATAGGTGAGGATGGTGCTGGTGACCTGTATAGTTGAGGATGGTGCTGGTGACCTGTATAGTTGAGGATGGTGCTGGTGACCTGTATAGGTGAGGATGGTGCTGGTGACCTGTATAGTTGAGGATGGTGCTGGTGACCTGTATAGGTGAGGATGGTGCTGGTGACCTGTATAGGTGAGGATGGTGCTGGTGACCTGTATAGTTGAGGATGGTGCTGGTGACCTGTATAGTTGAGGATGGTGCTGGTGACCTGTATAGTTGAGGATGGTGCTGGTGACCTGTATAGTTGAGGATGGTGCTGGTGACCTGTATAGTTGAGGATGATGCTGGTGACCTGTATAGTTGAGGATGGTGCTGGTGACCTGTATAGGTGAGGATGGTGCTGGTGACCTGTATAGGTAAGGATGGTTCAGGTGACCTGTATAGGTGAGGAAGGTGCAGGTGACCTGTATAGGTGAGGATGATGCAGGTGACCTGTATAGGTGAGGAAGGTGCAGGTGACCTGTATAGGTGAGGAAGGTGCAGGTGACCTGTATAGGTGAGGAAGGTGCAGGTGACCTGGTATTGATCATCATAGACACGCTACCATGAGCCCCCACCACAATCATCCCCCCCACATTCACCACCACGCGCCCCCACCACATTCCCCCACCTTATGAAACCAAGAGGTGTAAGAGGAAGCTACACGAGGATGTGGTAAATACCGTACACAGCTTCAGGAGTAGACACGAGACCTAGGAGAGCCAGTCGATAAATTTCAAGAGGCGCGGCCAAGAGCTAGGGATCAACCATAGGAAATACTAGTTGGTGAGGTAAAGGCTCAATGGTTGGACGGGACGGGACGGGGCGGGGCCGGGCGGGGCCGGGCGGGGCGGGGCCGGGCGGGGCGGGGCCGGGCGGGGCGGGGCGGGGCGGGGCGGGGCGGGGCGGGGCGGGGCGGGGCGGGGCGGGGCGGGGCGGGGCAAGAGGTAAGCCATGACCTCTCACCTTCACCGTGTAGTTGGTTATGTCTGCTCCACTACAGTCACCACAGTAGCCTCCGCAGACAACACCTTCGCTACCTGCAGCAACAACAGCAGTAGCAGCAACAACAGCAGCAGTAGCAGCAGCAGCAGCAACAGCAACAGCAGCAGCAGAAGCAGCAGCAGCCTCCTGCTGAGGTTAACTTCAGAGTCACCGTAGACCTACAAAGGAGTCTTTATAATCCTCATCGTTTCTCTGATTAACATCCACATCATCATCCCCTCCTCCCCCCCCTCACCCCTCTATCACCCTCACCCTCCCTCTCCCTTACCCCTCCCCTCCCCTCAACCAGATTAGCATGTAAAAGTTAGAAATATCCACACTGTTGCTGAGACCTTCACAACCTCACGCAGCTGGTCCCGACGTGACACGCATCTCCATCACAGATTAAAACAAACACACACACACACACACACACACACAACTCGTCTATTACAAAAAAAAAGGATCAGAGGGAATGTGTTCAGGACATGAAACACACTCAAGAGATTGTAGGTAGGAACAAGTTATTTGAGATGAAAGGAGTCAGGGAACAAAGATGGCCACTGAAGACGCAAAGATGGCCACTGAAGACGCAAAGATGGCCACCAAAGACGCAAAGATAGCAACCGAAGACGCAAAGAATCCATCAACCTTGTTAACAGACTGATTACATCATCTTCATTCCACTACAACACCTGCTATCTCTGTATTCGACTGAAGAAGTCTACCGCGTAGAAACGTTTCAACAATAAGAATACCCAACAGCTGCACCTGTGTCTTAATCATGACCGCAGAACCTACAAGTATAAGCGAGCACAAACTAATAAATCTCAAAAAAGCATTCAGAAACCTCAACAATGATTCCTTCAGGCCGCTACACACGACTTAGGTGACTTGATTAAGCCCACTGTGTGGGCGAAACGTAGTCAATAAAGGCTCGCATTACACTGCATTACCTTACCTTTGAGGCAAGGTAATGCAGTGTAATGCATTCGTGTTTATTTTCCCATCGAGGCGCATGAGAGTCTGCACCTTCGTGCGGGGTCGCAACATTATCAAGGAGGCGCAGAAACTAGAAAAAGTCTAAAAGTTTGCAACATGTACCAGAAATGATCACGACGTATAATCAAGAACTAGAAAGAACGGATTTAAATTAGATTAATTTAGATTTAAAATGGACGTAGGTAAGTACTGGTTTTCAAACAGAGTTGTCGATGGGTGGAACAATCTTCCAAGTAAGGTGATAGAAGCTTAAACCTTGGGTAGCTTCAAAAATATATTAAACAAATATATTGGTGAAAAAGAGCTGGGTTTGATTAGTACCTGAAGTGTGGACAAATACGTGGGTGAAAATGGGTAGTTTAGAGGACCTCCTTTGTAGTGGTCAGTAGGTCTGTTGTAGTGTTCTTCCATTCTTATGTTCTTTATAAAATTCTTAAAGGAATGAAAAGAATATAAAGAGAGTATTAGAGAGGCTGGGAACAGACAAGAGACACTGGTCAAAATGAAAGACTCCGACGAGTCACATTAATAGTAGAAATAATCTCTCTGGAATCGAGTGGTAGAGGAATGGAACGAGTTAGGTGAAGTGGTGGCAAGATTTATACGCAGTTTGAAGACCAGGTACAATAAAGGCCAGAGAAGCCAGTAAAGGTCGATCAAATGAACTAAAGAAGTGTCAGAAGTTTCTCGTTCGAAGAAAAGTGAAGTTCAACTCTAAAGAGTGCACCAGCACGTTCATTAACGGTAAAGAAACGGGCCAGGAGCTAGAGCTGTTTCCCAGCCAACTCGTATTGGTAAGCCTATTAGTGTTGAGAAGCAAGACCAGGAGCTATGGATCGACCCTGGCAAAAATAGCTAGGAGAGTACAAATTTATCTGAGCGTAGCAGACACCAAGCCAAGGGTTGGTAAGCGCCCAAGTCTGCGGGGATTTCGCTTATTGTTTAACTAACACTCACCAAACCTACCCAACACCAGAGAAAGAGAAGGATTATGATTGTACAGAATTTGTACTTTATCCCTCGCGCTCTCAACTGTACGTACTCACCTAGTTGAGTTTGCAGGGGTCGAAACGTTGTTTATATAAGAGCAGTCCATGGTGCAGCCATGGACTGCTCTTATTTACTGTACAGTGCCACTATAATTACTGCAGTGGCACCTTCAGTGTGTGTGTGTGTGTGTGTGTGTGTGTTTGTGTGTGTGTGACGTACACGGAGACACAGAGAAGTAGAGTGACACTTGAGTGAATATTAAGGTAGGAGCCAAATACAATAGTTAAACCAGGGAAGAGTCTGTAACGCCACATAACGAACAATACCCGCACCTGAGAGAAGAAAGGGAGAAGAGAGCAGCAGGGGTGAGGGAGTAGCAATGAGTGAGGAAGGGAGCAGCAGGGAGTGAGGAAGGAGAGCAGCAGGGAGTGAGGGAAGGGAGCAGCACGAGGCGAGGGAGGGAGGGAGGGAGGGAGGGAGGGAACGGTTGTAGTCAGCAACACAAATTACGTCACACAAGTCAGAAATAACAGTCAC
>WNWK01007107.1:0-97699 GCA_009830355.1 Cherax destructor | reverse complement strand
AGACTAGTTTGGATTTATTGAAAACCCATTTGGATTTTATGTTTATGCCTTTTTGGGAAATGTGGTTAGATGGGGGAGGTGTGTGTGTGGGGTTTGGTGATGGTGAGGTGTTTTGTGAGATAAATTTTTTTGATGTTTGAAAATGGTGGTGAGTCTGCATTTTTGGGATTTTCAGGTGGGATTCCAGATTTGGGCCTTTTTAATGAATAACGTTTGTATAGATTTTTGGGACACGGAAAAAGGTTTTTGTGTCTGGTATTGTGTTTGGGGGTCCGTCACAACTATCAAGAAACTTTTATTCGGGGTTTAATTTGGAATTTATGGTTTTTAACAGTAGGTTGACAGTAGTAAGTGGGGATGTTCTGACAGTGAGTTTTAGGTCTTTGAAGAGTGGGGGGGGTTCCTGGGATTGGATTTGATTTTTGGGCTTTTTGTTGAGTTATTTTTTTTGGTGGTTTTTTTTTACCCCCAAGCCATATGGATTGAGGTGGGATGAGAGTGAATATATAGTGTGAGTGGGCTGTTTGGGGACATGTAATTTTTGAGGGGAAACCAACCGTTTGGATACTTTCTTTGCTATGGGTTGATATGGTGCTGGAATTCAGGTTGTCTCCAGGTGTAGGCCCATGAATTTGCCCTCATTGTGTTTAGCAATAGGAGTGTTGTCAATCATTATGTTCAGTTGTGCAACTCCTGTTCTGTTCCCAAACATAATGTAGAAGGTTTTGTCAGTTTTAAACGTGTGTTGTTGGCTGTCATCCAGGTTGATATTTTTTGTAGCTCTTCATTAACAATGGTGTTGGAGTGAGGCTAGATTTGGGTGGGAGATGACATAAGTCATATCATCAGCAAAGAGAATCGGTTTTAGGTGTTGGGATATGTTGGGTAGATCATTTATGTATAGGAGGAAGAGCAGGGGACCAAGGACACTTCCCTGTGGTACTCCAATATCAAGTGGTCGGTAGATGAAGTTGTCTTTAATGGTGACGATGATACCTGTTAGTAAATTAGGATTTGAAATACATAGAGCGTGTCCTCTTATGCCGTAATGGTCAAGTTTTGGAGTAGGATGCCGTGGTCTACTGTATCAAAAGCTTTCCTTAGGTCAATAAAGATCCTAGCGGATATTCCTTGTTTTCAAGTGCTGTGTAAAGTAGGTCCAGCATTTTACAATTGAATCGTTTTGTGCTTTTGGTTTTCTAAAGCCAATGGCAGGGGTTGAGTACGTTTTGTACTGTAATAAACGAATATAGTCTCTTGTGCACTAGTTTTTAAAAAATTTTAGATAGCAAACGGTAAGTTCAAGATTGGCCTGTAGTTATTTACATCTGTGGGGTCACCACCTTGTGAATTGGTGTAACCTTGCTGTCTTGAGGGGTGCCAGAAATTGCTAGTTTCTAGTGAATTGTTAAAGTAGTGAAATAGCAGGCGAAAGGACATGAGCCGCTTGCTTGTACAATAGTGATGGGACTTGAGACAGATTCCCTGATTTATTCTTAAGTGACTTTATAATCATGGTGACTTCAGTGGGTTCGGTAGGTGCAAGATAGAAGGAGGTTGGGAAATTTCCATCTAAGTAATCACTTGCTTGGGCATTGGTACCTGGGATTTTACTGGCGAGATTTGATCCTATGGTTGAGAAGAAATCATTCAACTTAGTAGCTGTATGAATAGGCTGTAGTTGTGTTTCATTTGGTTTAGTCAGACAATATCCCTAGTTTTTTTCAGTTTGTGGGTGCCCAGAATCTGAGAGTGTTTTCCAGGTCTTTTTTATATCTTTTCTTGTTTCGTAAATCTGTTGGATTAGTACAATTGCTTGGCCTTTCTTATTAGTTTGGTGAGAACTGATGCATAGTGTTTAATAGTATTTTTGGGTATTAGGCCCTGTCTATATTGCTTTTCATATTGATGTTTCTTATCAATGGATCTTAGTATGCTGTTAGTTAGCCATGGGCAACCTAGCGTTGTTTGTAACCTGTTTCATTTTTATGGGACAGTGTTTGTTGTATAGTCTAAGTAATTTATTAAGAAATATGTCTGTGCAATCATCAATACCAGTGGCATTGGAGAATTCAGTAGGCCAGTCAACTAACCCTAGCTCTGCTGTGAAGTTACTATGGAGGCCTCGGTCCATGAAGTCTAAAGTAAACTTTGTTGTATTCCAGTGGTGTTTATTAATGTTTGTTAAGAGGAAGGTGGGGTAGTGGTCTGTAGTGCTGTCTGTAATTATCCCTGATTTAAGGGGGATAGTATATTGGTCCATATATGGTCAATTATGGTTGCACTTGTCTCAGTCAGCCTGGTTGGTTTAGTAATAGTTGGTATGAGAAGTGTGTTGTTCATATTGTGGATGAAGTCAGTTACTGGCTTGTCATCTGTGAGGCCTAGGTTAATGTTGAAGTCTCCAGCTATGAGAAGGTAGTGCTTGTTCATTTGTATACAGTGGACCCCGAGTTTCGTACACTCCGGAAATCATACAATTATGTAAGTATAATATTGTAAGTGCTTGTGGACGTGTATTTTGGGGGTCTGAAATAGACTAACCTACGTGACATTTTCCTTAAGGGAGTAAATTGTTCGGTAATGGCGCTTGAGCAGACTTCAGTGAAGTTTTTACGAAACTCAGGGTCCACTGTATGTGTTATTAGTGTCTTTAATTTATCGCTAAAATTTGTTATATTAGTATGAGTTATCCGGTAAATGGCACCGATTGTTATAGGAGTCTTAAAGTTTTTACAGCAAAATTTGCAAAGATATATTCTCCGCATTCATCGTTAAAGCAGGTAGTGTTAAAACAAGATACAGTGGAACCTCGGTTAACGATGGTCCCCAAACTCGCCCTTTTATGTAAGTTTATTTTTTAAATGCTTTTGTAAGTGTATTTTTGGGGGTCTAAAAGGACTAGTCTATTTTACATTATTCCTTATGGGGATAAATTCGTTTGGTAATGGCACTTGAGCAGCATTCTGGAACGAAAAAATATCGTTAACCGAGGTACCACTGTATGTAGTTCATTGGAGTAATAGATTGCAATACCACCTCCAATTTGGTTTGGTCTGCAGTTGTGGATTGCACTGTATCCTGGTATTGAGCATATATCTGTTGTGCCCTGTTTAAGCCAGGTTTCAGTAAGAATAATACAGGAGAAGGTTGTCTTTAGGGTATCTAGGAATGCCAGGAGGTCATCATAGTGTTTGCTTAGGGACCTGATATTGTAATTAAAAATTGTAATATTTTTAGCAGTAGTACATGTATTTAGGACAGTGCTGGCTTGTGATTTTGTGTAATAGAGGCATTTACTTTCCATTAAATTTTGATTAAGAGTTAGATTATATAGGTTTATATCTGGGTCGACATGATCATTCATCATTAGGTTTGATGGTAATTCTTTGTATCATGTATAGTGTGTTGAGTTCTAGTACTGATTTCTGTAATAAGGGGATGCTTGGACAAGTGTATAGCTAATGCATGTTGGTCAAGTAAAAAATAATGAAATTCGTGTTGACTATGTACTAAGCTAGAATGAACTAGGTATAAGCTATAATGATAAAAATTACAAATTTAAGTAGCACCAGACTATGAATTGTGATTGCACTAAAGATAACAGTTGTTGTTTAAAATATATAGTAGAATAATATATGCACAATTCTAATTTAAAGACTATGTGAGGTTTTGCACTGTTAAGTATACTATATAGGATGGTAAACTGTAAGTAGGAGTATGTACAGTGGTACCTCGAGTTACGATATTTTTTCGTTCGAGAATGCTGTTCAAGTGCCATTACCAAACGAATTTATCCCCATAAGGAATAATGTAAAATAGACTAGTCCTTTTACACCCACAAAAATATACTTACAAAAGCATTTAAAAAAATAAACTTACATAAAAGGGCGATTTTGGGGACCATCGTAACTCGAGGTACCACTGTATTTGGTAATAGCAGATATTACAATAAGTAGATTGAAAGAATATTCTAATATTCTAATACTATTTATAAACTGTAACTGGGAATACTTGGCAATGACAGATTTTATAAAAAGTAAAAATAAAATGACAATGATATATTTTAAAGAAGCAAAAATAAAAAAAAAGTTGTGTAAATAGATAAGAATTTAGAAATTTGGAAATGTAATATAAATTGTAAATGAGAATATTTGACAATAAATGATATTAAAAATTATTAAGTAAAATATAACTATAAAAAGATAATAAAAAAATTAAATTGTAATAACAGTTAATAAAAGAAAAGAAAAAGAAAAATTTTTGGTATGTTTAAAATGTATAAAATTGGCAAAAAAAATAAGGCAGGAATAAGGTAAATACTGTACTGCACAGCACAGTACAATACAAAATAGTTTTTAAAAAAGTATAGCACTAGATTAAATAAAAGTTAATAAGAAATATAAATTGAATAACAGTTAATAAATAAAAAAAAAAAAATGTATGAATGTTAGAAATGTATAAAATTGGCTAAAAATAAGGCAGTAGTATAAGGTAAATACTGCACAACACAGTACAATAATTTTTTTTTTTTTTTAAATTATAGCACTAAATTTAATTTGAAAATTTACTGCTGTCAGATTGACAAATTGAAGTGAATACGTACAGTGGACCCCCGAGTATCGTAATTAATCCGTTCCAGGAGCTATTACTTAACACGAAGTTTACGAAATTCGAACCATTATTTCCCATAAGAAATAATGTAAATACAATTAATCCGTTCTACAAAAAAATATTCATGCAAATAATTAAAACTAATAATATATATATATATATATATATATAATATATATATATATATATATATATATATATATATATATATATATATATAAGTGGTACCTCGACTTACGATGGTCCCCAAACTCACCCTTGTATGTAAGTTTATTTTTTAAATGCTTTTGTAAGTGTAATTTTGGGGGTCTAAAAGGACTAGTCTATTTTACAACATTTCTTAAGGAGATAAATTCGTTTGGTAATGACACTTGAACAGCATTCTGAATGAAAAAATATCGTAAGTCGAGGTACCACTGTATTATATATATATATATATATATATATATATATATATACACATTTACTTACCTTTATTGAAGAGTTGCAGGCATCTGGAAGGTAGAGTTGCTGACAGGGGCAGGGTGTTAGTGGTTGGAAGGGGAATCCCTCCAAAAGGACTTCAGGTAACAAGTCCTCTCTGGGGTTACTTCCTTCTTGGTCTTTTAATGCCACTAGGACCAGCTTGAGAGTCACTAGACCCCTGCCTGTTTCTGGCAACTCTTCAACACTTTCCTGAAGTGCGACATGGCTCTGTCACTGAAGTGGCTGCACAGAAGGCTCATTTCAGCTTGCTCAGGGTGGTGTCTTTCAACAAATGTCTGCAACTCATTCCACTTTGTACACATCTCCTTAAGCACTGAAGAAGGCACCTCCTTCTGTCTCTCACCCTCCTCCTTTGAAGCAATAACCTCAGCTGTGGTCTGTTGCTGTTCCAGATGAAGCTCTTGCAGCTCTTCAGTTGTTAGCTCTACCCTGTGCTCCTCCACCAACTCTTCCACATCCTCACCACTCACCTCCAACCCCAGCATATTCCCCAATGCCACAATATCTTCCACAACAGGCACAGGGTCGTCAGGGTCAAGGTCAGCCTCAAATCCTTCAAAATCCCTCTGTTGGACACAACCTGGCCACAATGGTCTCCAAGCAGAGTTCAAAGTCCTGGAAGTCACTCCCTCCCAAGCCTTACCTATAGGGCGTATGCAATGCACAATATTGAAGTGATCTTTCCAGTACTCTCTTATGGTCAATGCAGTGTCTGAGGTCACATCAAAGCACTTCTGAAACACTGCTTTGGTGTACAGTTTCTTGAAGTTGGAAGTGACCTGCTGGTCCATGGGCTGGATGAGAGGAGTGGTGTTAGGAGGCAAGAACTTCACTCTGATGAAATTAAACTTGTCAGACAAACACTCTTGCAAGTTGTGAGGGTGAGCAGGAGCATTGTCCAGTACCAGGAGGCACTTGAGTGGCTTGAGTGATTCATGAAGGGTCTGGGATTTTCTGCGTGATACACCAGTAAAGGCTTCACTTTAAAATCACCACTGGCATTGGCACACATCATAAGAGTTAGCCTGTCTTTCATAGGCTTGTGTCCTGGCTGTGCATTTTCCTCCTGAGTAATGAAGGTCCTGTTGGGCATTTTCTTCCAAAACAGGCCTGTTTCATCACAGTTAAACACTTGTTGGGGGAGGAATTGTTCAGCCTCTACGAACCCCTTAAATTCACTCACAAACTTTTCAGCTGCACGTTTGTCTGAGCTGGCTTCCTCACCATGTCTCACAACACTGTGTATGCCACTACGTTTCTTAAACCTGTCAAACCAGCCTTTGCTGGCTTTACAATCACTCACCTCACCACTTTTCATAAATTATCGCAATGGAAATACTATCACCCGCTCTCTGTTTTTCATTGATCCACACCAACAACAACTTCTCAGCCTCATCCACTGTTTTCGATCTATTTTTCGTTAACATATCAACCCCTTTTGCAACATTACCTTCCTTGATTTCATTTCTCTTTGCCAGGATAGAGCTGATAGTAGATGGGGTTTTTTGTACATCCTGGCAAGCTCACTCAGATGTACGCCACTCTCATATTTTTCTATAATCTCTTTCTTCAGTTCCATGGTGTTCCTCACTTTCTTTACCACAGGGGTGCCACTAGGAAGCTTCTTTGGACCCATGTTGACTTATTTCACAGTGACAATCACTAAACCACCAAAAAAGACACCAAATGTATTGTGAATGTTTGAAAGAGCGCGCTGGGTAATGTTCTCTCAATGGTAAACAACTCTTCACTGGCGGCGTCCTGCGCAGGCACGGAGCAGGCGGACAGGTCTTAATACGTTACGAAACACGAGCCAGTTTACGATTCTCAAAATCGAAAAAAGCTTACGAAACACGATGTTTACGAAATAAGAACCTTACGAAACTCGGGGGTCCACTGTACTGTATGTACTAAGGTTTGTAGAGATTAGCTGAATATGAAAGCTTGGATATTTGGCAATAGTAGGTTAATAAAAGTGAAGTAAATATTAGCCAATCATTTTAATACTATATGAAAAGGGAAAGTGCTTTTATGCTGGTGAAGGGCTTTTGATCCAAGAAATTGGAGCTATCATCCCCTTCCTTGAATTAAACCTGATTTCCTCTCATTCCCAAGATGCTGTATGACACTTATGATTTAACACTTCCCTATTAGTGGCCCTATAAACCCCAACAACAACAACCACAACACTTCCCTATTATTACAGTTTATAAATACAGTAATAATAATGGTAAAGGACTCTTTATCCAGAGAATTGGAGCTACCCTCCCTTTCCTTGGATCAAACCTGATTACCCCCCATCTCCACCCCTTTCCCTAGTGCTAAATAACCCTTCCTCATTAATATATGTACTGTATTTTCTGGCATATTACATGGTTTACCTGGAGTTTGCCTGGAGAGGGTTCTGGGGGTGAATGCCCCCGCGGCCCGGTTTGTGACCAGGCCTCATGGTGGATCAGGGCCTGATCAACCAGGCTGTTACTGTTGGCCACACGCAAACTGACGTATGAACTGCAGCCCAGCTGGTCAAGTACTGACTTTAGGTGCCTGTCCAGTGCATGCTTGAAGGTGCACGACAGAAGTATCATAATGGTAAATCAGTAATTATGTTCAAGGGATAATGACCTTGATACTTTATGCTAAATCATAACCCAAAGCCTACCTTTGATCCTGACCTTGAGCATATAAGGCACATTGTGATTTTTCCAAGACTCTGTGGGAAAAAAGGTGCACCTTATATGCTGAAAAATAGAGTAATGATTATTGTTTAAACTTTTTTTTTTCAGTAGTGCAAGTGAGGAACTCATGTTGCTGGTGGAGCACCTCAGGTGCTGCTCCTACGTTAATACCATCCCTAAGAGCATTAAGCAGAAGATGTGTTTCATGGAGAAATGACTTGATGCAGAATGTTCAATGTGATGTTACTGTTGGGTGGCTGTCTTCATATTCAAAAGCTGAGTCACTTGGTACCAGGTATGCTTGAGGATAATAATGTTGGTAGAATTGCTGCCCTGGTGGGAGACAGCCAGTGCGTTGAAAAAAATTAGGTAAAAAGACATACAGTGGTACCTCGAGTTACGATATTTTTTCGGTCGAGAATGGTGTTCAAGTGCCATTACCAAACGAATTTATCCCCATAAGGAATAATGTAAAATAGACTAGTCCTTTTACACCCCCAAAAATATACTTACAAAAGCATTTAAAAAAATAAACTTACATAAAAGGGCGATTTTGGGGACCATCGTAACTCGAGGTACCACTGTATGTGCAACTTATGTGACATTTTATTGAAGAACGAGACATTTGTGAAACTTTTGGGAATCTTTATTGTGTAAATGTTTTGCCAGCCAGTGGCTTCTTCAGTGCATTACAGTGAGGAATGGTGGGAGATAAGGAGGAGTTTGAGGTAATCAGTCTCTCCTCATCTTAACACCGTTCTTCTCCATAATGGACTGAAGAAGCCACTGGTTGGCAGAACATTTCTCTAATGAAGATAACCAAATGTTGCACAAGTGTCTTACTTTGTTATGGTAAATATTTCCTTGGATAATTCATAGCGCAATGGTAGTGCATTTGGCTCTCGACCAAAAGCAACTGGAATCAGATCCTGGGTGAGGCAAAACATGTATGCATGGAAACTCAGGAGATTAATTGATCTGCATACTATTTCGATCCCCTTCTGGGGGTAGAAATATACAGATCAATTAATCTCCTGAGTTTCATCCTCACTGTGAGTTATTATTGAGCACTGACAAGTGTTCATTACACTTTAGGCAAGTCTAACACTTGTTGCCCCTTTATTATTATTATTAACACATCGGACGTTTCCCACCAAGGCAGGGTGGCCCGAAAAAGAAAAACTTCATCATCATTCACTCCATTACTGTCTTGCCAGAGGCATGCTTACACTACAGTTATAAAACTGTAACATTTAACATCCCTCCTTTAGAGTGCAGGCACTGTACTTCCCATCTCCAGAACTCAAGTCCAGCCTGCCGGTTTCCCTGAATCCCTTCATAAATGTTACTTTGCTTCCACTCCAACAGCACGTCAAATATTAAAAACTATTTGTCTCCATTCACTCCTATCAAATACAGTGGACCCCCGGTTATCGGCCAGAATTCGTTCCAGAATGCTGTTCGAGTGCCGTTACCGAACAAATTTGTTCCCATAAGGACAAATGTAAATTACAGTAGGCCCTCATTTAGCACGGTAGTTACGTTCCTGAAAACGTCGTGTTAGCTAAAATCGTGTTAGATAATTAAAAGAACTTATGGGAAAAATAGGGTTACGTTCCTGAGAGTCCCCAAAAAGCCAAACAAGTTTTTTTTAGACCAACAGATCTTACAAATATAAAAGAGAATATGTAATTGTAGTTCATTATCGTGATGTATTATGTTGTTTTTACTGCTTAAGACTACAAATGTAACAGAAATAATAGTATTTACCTTAAATTGTGGGTGCTGATGTTTGTGGATGATTGTGAAGAGAGTGGAGAGTTATGCTGTGGCCCTACTGTGCTGAGGTGGATAGTAGAGATTCTGGAACTGAAGTCGATGGTTGTACTGAGTGTCTCTAACTTTAATAAAGTCATTCAGTAAGTCAGTCAAGTCATTCAGTAAGTCAGTCAAGTCATTCAGTAAGTCAGTCAAGTCATTCAGTAAGTCAGTCAAGTCATTCAGTAAGTCAGCCCATTCAGTAAGTCAGTTAAGTCATTTAGTAAGTCAGTCAGTCAAGTCATTCAGTAAGTCAGTCAAGACATTCAGTAAGTCAGTCAAGACATTCAGTAAGTCAGTCAAGACATTCAGTAAGTCAGTCAAGACATTCAGTAAGTCAGTCAAGTCATTCAGTAAGTCAGTCAGTCAAGTCATTCAGTAAGTCAGTCAGTCAAGTCATTCAGTAAGTCAGTCAGTCAAGTCATTCAGTAAGTCAGTCAAGTCATTCATTAAGTCAGTCAAGTCATTCAGTAAGTCAGTCAAGACATTCAGTAAGTCAGTCAAGACATTCAGTAAGTTAGTCAAGACATTCAGTAAGTCAGTCAAGACATTCATTAAGTCAGTCAAGACATTCAGTAAGTCAGTCAAGACATTCAGTAAGTCAGTCAAGACATTCAGTAAGTCAGTCAGTCAAGTCATTCAGTAAGTCAGTCAAGTCATTCATTAAGTCAGTCAAGACATTCAGTAAGTCAGTCAAGACATTCAGTAAGTCAGTCAAGACATTCAGTAAGTCAGTCAAGACATTCAGTAAGTCAGTCAAGTCATTCAGTAAGTCAGTCCAGTCAGTCAGTAAGTTAGTCACACAAACTTATGTTTACATCTTTTTGTGTGTACAAAGTAACACTTCATTACAGCCACAGGTTATGTCTTGTCTAATATCTTTTTCTTCGTTAGTTCTAAGACTTAATAAATGCTTAAACATTTTCTTGCCACTTTGAGCAACACTTGTATGCCTACTGGGTGACATGATTGCTTGGCAGATACAAGATATAGTAATTTAAAGATCAAAACACAATTCACTCTTATTCTTGACAAACACAGCTGGCTTGACGCGTATGGAATACGAATGCTGGGATGGTGGGGTGTTGTTGGGGAGGGGTAGCATGGGAAGGCGGGTGGTCTCCCAGCTGTTCCACAACATTAGCACCGGCGCTTGAGGGAATGGTTGTTTTTCTTCCTGCAAACTATAAGTTTATTCAGGTATACACAGATACAGTTACAAAGATTATCATACATAGCAGCATATGTGTAGAGAACCTAGGATAACCCAAACTTTGGGTTATCCTAGGTTCTCTAGGATAACACTTTGGGTTATCCTAGGTTCTCTAGGATAACACTTTGGGTTATCCTAGGTTCTCTACACATATGCTGCTATGTATGATAATCAATGTAACTATCTCTGTATACCTGAATAAACTTAGTTTGTGCGAAGGAAAAACAAATTCCCTTTTCCTCAAAGCATGAGGATTCTTACAGCGGTAAATAACCATGGGCTTACACTTGAAATCACCTGATGCATTACCCAAAAGGAGCAAGGTGAAGCGATCCTTTGCTGTCTTGATGCCTGGTGCACTTTTCTCTTGCTGACTGATATAAGTTCATGTTGGCATTTTCTTCCAGAAAACACTTGTCTCGTCAGCATTAAACACTTGTTGTGGCTCATAGCCACCCTTAGTAGGACCCCCACTGACTCAATGGTTTAACCTACTGCAGGCGACCGCGGGCTCAAAATTTTTCCCCTCCAGCGAATCGCGTAATATAAGGTTTACATCGTGTTAGATAAAAATGTGCCGCAATTCTTCAATCGCGTAATACCCAAAACGCGCAACATAAAGTCGTGCTAAATGAGGGTCTACTGTAGATTAGTCCGTTTAGACCCCCAAAAATATACTTAAAAGCACTTACAAAAATACACTTACATAATTGTTCGAGTTGGGAGCAGTACAAAATCCGGGGTCCACTGTACGCTCATGCATGCTTGCTGGAAGTCCAAGCCTCTCACACAAAAGCCTCCTTTACCCCCTCCCTCCAACCTTTCCTAGCCCGACCCATACCCCGCCTTCCCTCCACTACAGATTTATACACTCGAAATCATTCTACTTTGTTCCATCCTCTCTACATGTCCAAACCACCTCAACAATCCCTCCTCAGCCCTCTGGATAATAGTCTTGGTAATCCCGCACCTCCTCCTAATTTCCACACTACGAATTCGCTGCATTATATTCACACCACACATTTATCTCAGACATGACATCTCCATTGTCTCCAGCCTTCTCCTTGTTGCAACATTCACCACCAATGCTTCACACCCATATAAGAGTGTTGGTATAACTATACTCTCATACATTCCCCTCTTTGCTTCCACGGACAAAGTTCTTTGTCTCCACAGATTCCTAAGTGCACCACTTACCCTTTTACCCTCATCAATTCTATGATTCACCTCATCCTTCATAGACCCATCTGCTGACACGTCCACTCCTAAATATCTGAATACATTCACCTCCTCCATACTCTCTCCCTCCAATCTGATATCCAATCTTTCATCACCTAATCTTTTTGTTATCCTCATCACCTTACTCTTTCCTATATTCACTTTCAGTTTCCTTCTTTTACATACCCTACCAAACTCATCCACCAACCTCTGCAACTTCTCTTCAGAATTTCCCAAAAGCACAGTGTCATCAGCAAAAAGCAGCTGTGACAACTCCCACTTTCTTTATCTTTTAACCCCACACCTCTTGCCAACACCCACGCATTCACTTCTCTTACAACCCCATCTATAAATATATTGAACAGCCATGGTGACATCACACATCCTTGTCTAAGGCCTACTTTTACTGGGAAATAATCTCCCTCTCTCCTACATACTCTTAACCTGAGCCTCACTATCCTCGTATAAACTCTTCACTGCTTTCAGTAACCTACCTCCTATTCCATACACCTGCAACATCTGCCACATTGCCCCACTATCCACCCTGTCATATGCCTTTTCCAAATCCATAAATGCCACAAAAACCTCTTTAACCTTATCTAAATACTGTTCAGCTATATGTTTCACTGTAAACACTTGGTCTACACACCCCCTACCTTTCCTAAAACCTCCTTGTTCATCTGCTATTTTACTCTCCGTCTTGCTCTTAATTCCTTCAATAATAACTCTACCATACACTTTACCAGGTATATTCAACAGACTTATTCCCCTATAATTTTTCCACTCTCTTTTGACCCCTTTGCCTTTATATACAAAGGAACTATGCACACTCTCTGCCAATTCCTAGGTACTTTACCCTCTTCCATACATTTATTGAATAATAGCACCAACTACTCCAAAACTATATCTCCATCTGCTTTTAACATTTCTATCTTTATCTCATCAATCCCAGCTGCCTTACCCCCTTTCATTTTACCCACTGCCTCACGAACTTCCCCCACACTCACAACTGGCTCTTCCTCACTCCTACAAGATGTTATTCCTCCTTGCCCTATACCTGAAATCACAGCTTCCCTATCTTCATCAACATTTAACAATTCCTCAAAATATTCCCTCCATCTTCCCGATACCTCTAACTCTCCATTTAATAACTCTCCTCTCCTATTTTTAACTGTCAAATCCATTTGTTCCCTAGGTTTCCTCAACTTATTAATCTCACTCCAAAACTTTTTCTTATTTTCAACAAAATTTGTTGATAACATCTCACCCACTCTCTCATTTGCTCTCTTTTTACATTGCTTCACCACTCTCTTAACCTCTCTTTTTCTCTCCATATACTCTTCCCTCCTTGCATCACTTCTACTTTGTAACAACCTCTCATCCTAGAAATGAATACCTAGGAGTTAGCCAACTGTTATGGGTGGTATCCTCAGGAAGAGTCGAAAAAAGTCTAATCAAAACAGGCCATATTGTTTCACTTTCATAAGTTATTCTGTGGTATTATGTCTCATGGGTTACTAATCTGAATAGTCTTTTCTTCTATGTTTTGCAGTGAATTTACAATAAATGATGATTCATAAGAAAACTGCATTATAATCATAAATTATCAGAAGTATCAATTAAAAGTATGATAATTTACTTATTTTAGCTAAAAAATTAATTGTTAGAAAATGCCTCCAACTCCTCTGAAAAGTCAAAATATTCAATAAAAATATTGATTTTAACTTTTTGAGGGTCCAGACCCCCAATCTGAAAATTCCCCACAGGGTTTAAGAATTTAAAAAAAAATCTTTTTATTATTTTTTCTTATGAAATGATAGAGAATCTTTTTCTGAAGGTAATAAAACAAAAAGTATGAAATTTGATAAAAAAATTACGAAATTATGCTCTCGTGAATTTTGCTGTGTCAGTGATATTTACACATCGGCGATTTTTCCCACTTTGAGTCCTATTTTTGGCCAATTACATTGTTCCATTAGACCAAATTCTTAGCCATTTCGCTAGTATGTGTTCTATTTTATCTATTGAGCACAAGAAATTGCCCAATGAAGTGATTGGAAATTGGTAATTTGGCCAATTTCACAAAATGTTCCAAATATTTCAATTTCAAAATAGGGTCCAGAATAAACAATGCAGGCATTCCTGGCACTAAAATAACATTTCCTCTTTATTAGTTACATTTCCAGGCTTTACACATGAATTCCATTTTGATTTTTTCACATAAAGAATTTTTATTCACACCAAAAATAGATTTACTGTTATGCAATATTGTAATACATAATTGTATAAATAATATCAGCGCATTTGTGAATGCACACTAGACCCACCAATTGATGTACAGTCGAGTTTGGTTTTTGATGACTTTTTGTCAAAATATTGTCCTAGTTTTCGTTTGTCACCTTGGTTTTCGTCGGCCATCCCCAATGTGTCCGCCTGCCCACGCCCACACAAAGCGTCAGTCTGGCTTTGTTTCTCGTGGAGTAAACATTACTCTGCATGTTCATATGAAACATTTTGTAATAATCTATTGTTTTTTAAGCTTGTTTATTGAGTGCGACTGCTAAGTAAGCCACCATGGGGCCAAAGAAAGTTCAGAGTGCCAGCCCTTTGATAAAGAAGGCGAGAAACACGATAGAATTCAAGAAAGAACACACCAGCCAGGGTACTTCCCCACACACACCAGCCAGGGCACTTCCCCACACACACCAGCCAGGGTACTTCCCCACACACCAGCCAGGGCACTTCCCCACACACACACCAGCCAGGGCACTTCCCCACACACACACCAGCCAGGGTACTTCCCTACACACACCAGCCAGGGTACTTCACACACCAGCCAGGGTACTTCCCCACACACCAGCCAGGGCACTTCCCCACACACACCAGCCAGGGTACTTCCCCACACACCAGCCAGGGTACTTCCCCACACACACCAGCCAGGGTACTTCCCCACACACCAGCCAGGGCACTTCCCCACACACACCAGCCAGGGCACTTTCCCACACACACCAGACAGGGTACTTCCCCACACGTGCCTGACAACCCTACGCCTGTTGTGGAATCTATTGTGGCTTTGGGGAAGTCCATGGGGTTGGATGTAAGTGGCCAGGATGTGGAAGAGTTGGTGGAAGACCACAGGGAAGAGCTAACCACTGAAGAGCTGCAAGACCTTCAACTGGAACAGCAACAGATCGCAGCTGAGGAAATTGCTTCAGAGAAGGAAGAGAGAAGGAAGAATGTGCCTTCTTCAGTGATTAAGGACATTTGTGCAAAGTGGAGTGAGGTGCAAAGTTTTGTGGAGAATTATCACCCTAACAAAACTGTTGCAAGCCGTGTCTGTAACATGTTCAATAACAATGCCTTGTCCCATTTTAGGCAAATCTTAAAGAGATGCCAGAAACAGAGCTCTCTGGACAGATTTTTTGTGCTGGTCCTAGTACATACCAGTAAAAAACAAAGAAGGGAAGTAACCCCGGATAGGGACTTGATACCTGGAGTCCTTATGGAAGGGGATTCCCTTTCCAAACAATAAATTCTCCTCCCTCTTCCTGACTCGCCGTCTTCCATACGCCAACAAGAGTCTTCAATAAAGGTATGTAACAGTGATTTAAATGTTAATTTATCCATTAAAATTAGTCATTTATATTTATTTCTCATTGTTTCTGTTTGTAAAACTAATTATTCTCTATAAAATGTATTTTTGTTAATACTTTTGGGGTCGACAGACCTTCTCAGAAACTCGTTCTCACGATTGAAAATTTTTTGGAAAAAAAAAAAAAATCTTACAAAATGAGAGAGAATCTTTTTCTGATCATATCGACACCAAAAGTTTGAAATTTGATTGAAAACTTACGGAATTATGCTCTTGCAAAGTTATCGGTCTTGACGATGTTTGCGCATTGGCGATTTTGCCCACTTTGAGCCCTATGTTTGGCCAATTCCTATTTTCCAGTCCATTAAAATCATAGCTATTTCGCTAGAACTCCATTTCTTCTATCGATTGAGTACAAGAAACTGCCCATTTACCAATTTCAACTACCCAAAATAGTGGTCAGAAAATGGCAATTTGGCCAATTTCACACAAATTTCAAATGATGCCAATTTCAAAATGGGGCTCATAATAAACAAGGCAGACATTCCTGGCACTAAAATAACATCTTCTCTGTTCATTAGTCACGTCTCCAGGTCCCTCTTACATTACATTTGCTTTCCATTTTTAATTTTTATTCTCACAAAAAATAGAAGATTTACTGTTATGTATACAACTGCATCATTGTAAAAATGGTATAAATAATATCAGCGCACTCGTGCAAGAATATTAGACTCGCCAGTTGATGTGTATTGGACGCATGGTGTGATTTGTTTACTCTTGAACATCAGTAAAAATTGAACATTTTCGCTACTTTGAGCTCAATTTCAAGGTACAGTGGACCCCCGCCTAACGAGCACCCCGGAAATCGTACAATTAAGTGCTTGTGGAAGTATATTTTTGGGGGTCTAAAATAGACTAACCTACGTGACATTATTTCTTAACCCTTTGACTGTTTCGGTCGTATATATACGTCTTACGAGCCAATGTTTCGGACGTATTAATACGCCTAAATTCTAGCGGCCTCAAATCAAGCAGGAGAAAGCTGGTAGGCCCACATGTGAGTGAATGGGTCTGTGTGGTCAGTGTGCGCAGTGTAAAAAAAATCGGGTAGCCAGTGGTGCATTGTGGGAATGCCATTTCAGTAGTCCTTGTTCAGCATGCCTGGCGGTAAGAATTATCTGACTCCTTGGCACATCTGGGACTGTTCTCTTCCTCAATGATAGCTCTAACACAGATGGAAGTGTGTTACGATTCGAACCTTAGTCTAGGGGCTGGTTACCTTCATAACAATTTCACTTTGAGAAGAAACTTAGAATTTCATAAGAGTAGGCACAAATAAGAATTCAACACGCCTTTACTGGTTTTATTTAAAAGTTTAAACTCTTCTTAGATATTAGAAAGTATCTATTAAATATCACTTAGTCAGCATATAGTCTGACCTTAACCATCACAAAACTAAGGTATGTTCCAAAGCGCTTATTTGAACACTTCCCATTATAAGAGCGCTTATAATAACACTATAATCAGTGTCCATTGACACCCACATCAACACCTTAAAGTATATATATATATAAACAATTTTCTTGAGTAACACTGAGTGGATATCTTAAAACAACACTGAATTCCACAGCGAATTCCTGCCCGGATAATCCAATGGAATCTTAGCCAAAAGTTCCTCAAAAGCGTAAGAGAGCTTAATCCAGAGTATTGATGAAGAGCTGAGCCCATCTTCACCGAGTCAGAGGTAAGGAAGAACTGTCCACAACAGAACACTCCGGTATAACCTCAACTTGGTCAAGAGGGTAGAAAGGTCTGAACTATCCCAACAAGAGCATACCTCGTTAAACCTTAGACAGGCATTACAAACCTACCTAACACATTACTCCCTATATATACATTATACCCGGGTATAATAATTACAAATTCATAAACCAGATAATATTATAAACTAGTGGAATCTTTAATTAGCTTTATTAAAGAAACCCTGAGTATAATATTAAGTGGACAATTCCACATAAATTCTATATAATTTAATCTTTAATGACCTTGGGCATAACAAAGTGTCTCTGAAGATAAATTTCATCGTTTTGAGGAGTTTGTGACCGAAAGCAATGCCCAGGATAACAGAAGGAAGGAAGGAAGAAAGAAATAAAGTAAGGAAGAGATGTGAGGAAGGAATGAAGGAAAGAAGAGATGAGAGGAAGGAAGGAAGGAAGTAAGGAAGGAGGAAAGGAAGAAGGAAGGAAGTAAGAAAGAAAGAGAGAGAGAAAGGAAGGAAGGAAGAGATGAGAGGAAGAAAGGAACAAAAGAAGTAAGAAAGGAAGGAAGAAATAAAGGAAGGAATGAAGGAAGAAAGGAAGGAAGAGATGAGAGGAAGGAAGGAAGGAAATATGTAAGAAAGGAAGGCAGAAAGAAAGGAAGGAATGAAGGAAGAAAGGAAGCTGGGAAGGTAGGTATGAGGGAAAGGAAGGAGGTTGTGGGGAAGAAGACATGGGTCCCCTTTTGTGTTGACAGGTTGACAGGCAGTGTGAGGGTGGTGAGTAATGGTATAATATGTCATTTTGACAGCTGCCTTACCCTGACTCAGCAAATTTAGATGTCCACACACACACATAGCTTGGAGCTTTTAAGTGCTAATTGCAGTTGATGGAAAGTGTCCAGTCATTATATATGTGTATATATATTATAGAACAATAGTAATAAACAATTTTTTTTATTATTGGTTGGTGTAAACAAGTTTTGTAAACAATATAATGATACTAATGTTTGTGCGATTATTGTGTTGCATACAACGAGTGTATATATATACATTGCACCTTACTTTGGTCTCACAGGCCACATAAGTTATGTAAAAAAATAAAATAGTGAAAAAAACAAGAAACCTACTAAAGGAAGTAAACCAAAGTTTACCGGGTGAGCGGCATTTGCCGCTGTTGCCATACGCAGCTCATTTTTTGCCAACTTTGCACCTCTATATCTCGGTAAGTACTGATCGCAAAATTTTTTGGGGGGGATTTAAACAATCAGAAAAATAATCTTAACATTTTGATAAGAAAAAATAATGGTTTTTTTTTTCGAATATTTCCCGAAATAGAATGACAGTTTCAGAGAGGGGCCTCCGACAGTCAAAGGGTTAAGGAAGTAAATTCGTTCGGTAATGGCACTTGAGCAGGCTTCTGGAATGAATTTTGCTCGTTAGGCGGGGGTCCACTGTATTTGTCATTGTCAAACCAATCAAAATCATCTCTATTTCTGTAATATATCTTCCATTCTATCAAATGAGACCAAGAAAACGAGAATACATCAATAAATACCATACAAAAATAGACTGCAAAGTCGCTGTTTTAAACGAAAAAAATGGTCGGAGTTTTTTTTTCTCATTATGCAGTGTGTGCTGCAGGAATTTTTTTTATACTGTGCACACTGACCACACAGACCCATTCTTTCATATGTAGGCCTACCAGACGTTTCCCGCTTAATTTGAGGCCGCTAGAATTTACACGTTCTAGTACGGCACCGACCCCGAAAGGGTTAATTGGATTTACATTATTTCTTATGGGAAATATTGCTTTAGTTTTCGTCCGACTCTCTGGAACCAATTAAAAATGAAAACCAAGGTTTCACTGTATATTAGATGCGTGATGTGATTTGTTTACTCTTGAACATCAGGAAAAATTTAATATTTCCGCTATTTTGAGCTCAATTTCAAGCTATTTTGAGTATGTACTAAAACCAATCAAAATCATCTTTATTTCTGTACTATATCTTACATTCTATCAAATGAGACCAAGAAACCGCGAATACGACTGTAAAACACAGGAAAATACAGTCACTGTTTTAATCCAAAAACACAGTCGCATTTTTTTTCTCATGCGCTGCGTGCTGCAGGATTTGTTTTATATGGTGCACACTTTCCACTCAGATGCTTTCTCTCATATCTAGGCTCAAATTTACTTCTCACAGCTTGTCTGAGTGAGCTGAGCTCATGACGTAGTATGTACTATGGTTTGGACTCTGTCTTTAAGGCCATAGAACTACAGACGGACCCTCAGAGGGTTAATGGATTTTTCACTTGATTTTTATTAACCCTTTCGGGGTCGGTGCTGTACTAGTACGTTTTAAGAGCAGGGGTTGGTGCCGTACTAGTACGCGTAAATTCTAGTGGCTTCAAATTAAGCACGAAATGGCTGGTAGGCCTACGTATGAAAGAATGGGTCTATGTGGTCAGTGTGTGCAGTATAAAAAAATCCTGCACAACACACTGCATAATGAGAAAAAACTCTGAACATTTTTTAGTTTAAAACAGCAACTTTGCAGTCTATTTTCGTATGGTATTTATTAATGTATTCTCGTTTTCTTGGTCTCATGATAGAATGGAAGATATATTACATAAATAGAGATGATTTTGATTGGTTTGACAATGACAAGTACAGTGGTACCTCGAGTTACGATGGTCCCCAAAATCGCCCTTTTATGTAAGTTTATTTTTTTAAATGCTTTTGTAAGTATATTTTTGGGGGTGTAAAAGGACTAGTCTATTTTACATTATTCCTTATGGGGATAAATTCGTTTGGTAATGGCACTTGAACAGCATTCTCGAACGAAAAAATATCGTTACTCGAGGTACCACTGTACCTTGAAATTGAGCTCAAAGTAGCGAAAATGTTCGATTTTTGCCGATGTTCAAGAGTAAACAAATCACACCATGCGTCCAATACACATCAACTGGCGAGTCTAATATTCTTACACAAGCGTGCTGATATTATTTATACCATTTTTACATTGATGGAGTTGTTTACATAACAGTAAATCTTTTATTTTTTGTGAGAATAAAAATTCAAAATGGAAAGCAAAAGTAATGTAAGAGGGGCCTGGAGACGTGACTAATGAACAGAGAAGATGTTATTTTAGTGCCAGGAATGTCTGCCTTGTTTATTCTAGGCCCTATTTTGAAATTGGCATCGTTTGAAATTTGTGTGAAATTGGCCAAATTGTCATTTTCTGACCACTATTTTGGGTAGTTGAAATTGGTAAATAGGCAGTTTCTTGTACTCAATCGATAGAAGAAATGGAGTTCTAGCGAAATATCTATGATTTTAGTGGACTGGAACAATGGAATTGGCCAAAAATTGGGCTCAAAGTGGGTGAAATCGCCAATGCGTAAACATCTTTGAGACTGATAACTTCACAAGAGCATAATTCCATAAGTTTTCATTCAAATTTCAAACTTTTGGTGTCGTTATGATCGGAAAAAGATTTTCTATCATTTCATAATAATTTTTATTTTCCCAAAAAATTTTCGACCCTGAGAACGTGTTTCCGAGAAGGCCTGTCAACCCCCAAAGGGTTAACTATACTGTACCCTATCTCTTTATTGGGCTAACTGCCTGATTAAATTAAGTATAGAAGTATACTGTACCATGTTTTGATAAAGCGTGGTGTTTAAGTAAAGTGTTATCTGTTAATATAGTTTCCTTATTCCTTTTGTGTGTTTTACTTACACTATTAATTTCACAATTTGCAGAGAAGACGCAGTAGTCAATAAAGAGTGTACATTAGAAGAGGAAGAATTAACCAGAGATTCACACGATCACGACTTGAAAGGGTTCGGTAAGAAAGTAAGTAGTGCTGCATTTTTCTTTTTTCTTTTTTATAAATAATATCCCTAACATTATACAGCACTAATTGACTGTCCTAAATGTTGTATCCTAAGCACTATAATATATTTGTTCTTTATTGTCAATTGACTGCTTACAATTAACCACTGGCTATCTCCCTCTGAGGTAGAGTGACCTGAAGTAGAAATACTTTCACCATCATTCACTCTGTTACTGTCTTGCCAGAGGTGCGTAGATACTACAGTTCAGATGCCTCTCCAAAATACAAATATTATGATTATTAATTATTATTATTTTTTAGATAGTGTATCTGTTTAATTCTAAATTTTATTTTGTGTTCTTGCCATAGATAAATGCCAGTGAGGCTTCAGTGAAAGATTTAAGCCAAATATACGACATCAGTAATGATGAGGCTGTCCATATGGTGCACATCAGCCAGTGTCCACAGGTGTCTGATAAAAATATGAGGAAAACTCTGCATTTCTTAAAGGATCATGGCATCTCATCGCAGCAGCTGCAGCGAATACCATGGATACTTTTACATTCATCAGGTTTGTGGTTATGATTAGTGTAAGTTGAATAAAACCAATACAATATAATATTACCCTTCAAGAGGAAACTGGACAAGTGTCTTCACCAGGTGCCAGATCAACCAGGCTGTGATAGATATGTGGGGCAGCAGGTTTCAGCAACAACAGCCTGGTTAATCAGGCAAGCACCAGACGAGCCTTGCCCATGACCTGGGTGTGAGAGTTGTGATACTCAAAAATCATCAAAGGTATACAATGTTTATTTGTTTATGCGATACAAATAAGATACGATTTATTCATGTTTATAACCCGGAGGGTTAGCCACCCAGGGTAACCCAAGAAAGTCAGTGTATCATTGGGGACTGTCTGTCTTATTTCCATTGTGGTCCTTCAGTCTTGTTCCCCAGGATGCAACCCACACCATTCGACTAACACCCAAGTAGTACCTACTTACTGCTAGGTAAACAGGAACAGCGGGTGTAAGGAAATACTTGGTTTACATGCAATAAAACATAGATAGGCACAAAAGAAGGCCACTAATGTGCAGCGCAAACTACGTAATTCTAATGTTTAAACATTAAGATTTGAACATAGACTATTAAGTAGTAATAATAATAATAATAATAATAATCTTTATTTCTACAAGTACATGTACAAGGTATACAGGCCTAGCTGACATTAATGACATACGTACTACTACAGTGGACCCTTGATTATCGTAATTAATCTGTTCCAGAGAGTCTGACGAAATTCAAAATTTAGGATTTTCAAAACCATTTTCCCCATAAGAAATAATATAAATCCAATTAAATCCGTTTCAGACACCCAAAAGTATTAACAAAAAATATTTTTTAGCTTAAATATAGATTTACATACAGTAAACAATGAGACATGAAGAATAAAACAATAATAACATGACACTTACCTTTATTGAAGACTGTTGTTGGTGAATGGAAGACAGGAGGAGGGGAGAGGATGGATAAGTTACTGTTTGGAAGGGGAATCCCCTTCCATAAAGACTTCAGGTACCAAGTCCTTTTCTGGGGTTACTTCCCTTCTTTGTTTTTTAAAGCCACTAGGACAAGCTTGAGAGTCACTGCACACCTGTGGCACTAAATATCTGTCCAGAGAGCTCTGTTTCTGGTGTCTCTTTAAAATTTCCCTAAAATGGGACAAGACATTGTCATTGTACATGTTGCCGACATGGCTTGCAACAGTTTTGTCAGGGTGATGTTCCTCCACAAATCTTTCCATTCTACTCCACATTGCACAAATCTCCTTAATCTCTGAAGAAGGCACCTTCTTCCATCTCTCTTCGTCCTCCTCTGAAGCAATTTCCTGAGCTGTGGTCTGTTTCTGTTCCAGATGAAGCTCTTGCAGCTCTTCAGTTGTTAGCTCTTCATTGTGGTCCTCCACCAACTCTTCCACATCTTCGCCACTCACATCCAACCCCATGGAATTCCCCAATGCCACAATAGATTCCACAACTGGCATAGGGTCCTCAGGGTCAGCCCCAAACCCTTCAAAATCCCTCTCTTGGACACAGTCTGGCCACAATTTTCTCCAAGCAGAGTTCAAAGTCCTGGAAGTCACTCCCTGCCAAGCTCTATCTAATAAGGCTTATGCAATGGAGGATATTGAAATGATCTTTCCAGAATTCTCTTAGGGTTACTTGAGTGTCTGAGGTCACATCAAAGCACCTTTGAAACATTGCTTTGGTGTAGAGTTTTTTGAAGTTTGCAATGATCTGCTGGTCCACGGGTTGGATGAGAGGAGTGGTATTAGGGGACAAGAACTTCACTGTGATGAAATGAAACTCCTTCACCATTTGCTCTTCCAAGTCTGGAGGATGAGCAGGAGCATTGTCCATTATCAGGAGGTACTTGAGTTCCAATTTATTTTCCAGGAGGTATTTCTTTATACTGCTGCCAAACACTTCATTGAACCAATAAAGGAAAATTTTCCTTGTGACCCATGCCTTACTCTTTGCCTTCCACATCACACACAAATTAGCCTTGGCAACACTGTTTTTCTTGAACACTGGGATTTTCAGAGTGATACACCAGTAAAGGCTTCACTTTGAAATCTTCCCTAGCATTACCACACAACATGAGAGTTAGCCTGTCTTTCATAGGCTTGTGTCCTGGCAGTGCCTTTTCCTCCTGTGTGATGTAGGTCCTCTTTGACATTTTCTTCCAAAAGAGGCCTGTTTCATCACAGTTGAACACTTGTTGGGGGAGGGATTTTTTCAGCCTCTACATAGTCTTTGAATTCCTGCACATATTTTTCAGCCGCATATTTGTCTGAACTTGCTGGCTCACCATGCTTCACAACACTGTGTATGCCACTTCGCTTCTTGAAATTTTCGAACCAGCCTTTGCTGGCCTTAAATTCACTAACATCAGCACTGGTTCCAGGCATTTTCTTTACAAAATCGTCATGCAACTGCCTTGCTTTTTCACAAACTATCAACTGCATAACACTATCTCCTGCTAATTGTTTCTCATTGATCCTCACCAACAACAACTTCTCTACATCTTCGAGTATTTGCGATCTCTTTTTTGTCAGCATATTTACCCCTTTCACAACAACAGCTTCCTCGATTTCCTTTTTCTTGGCCACGATGGAAGCGATGGTTGTATGGGGCTTCCCATACATCCTGGCAAGATTGGCCACACGCGCACCACTTTCATATTGTGCAATGATTTCTTTCTTGAATTCTATTGTGTTTCTCACCTTATTTACCAAAGGGCTGGCACTAGGAGCTTTCTTTGGGCCCATGGTAGCTTATTTAGCAGTTGCAAATGAAATGTTACGAAATGTATCGTATGAACGCATAGGGAATATGTTCACTCGCTCAGAAGCAATGCCACACTGACTGTGGATGGTGTGGAATGTTGTGTGTGGCCGCTCCGCTGCTCGTACGCGTTTGGGATGAACAACTATTTTCAAGGCAAATGATGAATTTCAAGGCTATATTTTGACGAAAAAACTTTATGAAAATCAAAATTTTCAAAATCCAAGGCTTATGATATTCAAGGGTCCACTGTATATAGAAAGCTCATTGTTATGCAGAGCATTTCAGGCAAATTAGATCAATTTTGTCCCCTGACCCACACCAGTCGACTAACACCCAGGTACCCATTTTACTGATAGGTGAACATTGGACAGTAGGTGTCTTAAGGAAACACATCCTAATGTTTCCAGCCATACCGGGGATTGACCCCCGGATCTCAGTGTGTGAGCTGAGTGCACTAATGATTGAACTGTGGGATACCCAAGTAGGATTTCATATACAGTTAACTACAATCATATGTACAGTAAGAAAGGTAGCTAATGAACAAATGGCTTATTTTTCCATTTAAATTTTTACCATTAAAATCTAGCTTGTACTTTCTCACTCAGTGTTGTTGGGTGGCAACTTTTGGAGAATAGGGTATCAAAAAAATATGTCAATACAGCCTCTCCTCACTTAACGATGAGTTCCGTTCCTAAGACCACGTCGTTAAATGAATTCGTCGCTAAGTGAGGAGCATACTACAGGTATCCCTCAACTTTCGTGTTTTCTACTTTCGCGGGCTTCACACATTCGCGAATTCCCGGCCGCCAAATTCCCAGCCGCCAAATTCCCACCCACCAAATCATATTTAAGTTTCCCGCCACCTGAGCGTCCCTACTACCTTCCCTCAGACCAGGCAGCCAGCCCCCACACCACTCACTCACTGAGTGTTTTCTTCGTTCATTATTTGTTATTAAACTACAGTATAACATGTATGTAGTACTATATAGTACAATATTTTACTATGTTTTCATGCGTTTTATGATTGTTCATGGTTCAATAGGTTAAGGAAGCAGTAAGTAATGAATGTACTAAATAAAGGTTATCTATCTATTACATTTATTCCAAATTGATATCAGAAACATGATAAATACTAGAATGAATAAGATGCTGAAATGAATAATATATGCCATATTATATGAGTGGGGTAGAGAGCAGGCACAAACCGCCACTAAAAGATGTTACATCAGGGTAAACATGCCTAAATCACTCTTGTTATAAGAACAAATGCAAAAATAGCATTTATTATTTTTAGAATAATAATAATTTATAATAATTAATCTGGAACACTTTAAATGTCATCAGTATTTGGTAGCTGACATTTAGAGCACTCCACAGCAATTATTATTATTATTATTTATTATTATTTCCCTACAATATATTGTAGGGAAATAATATTATTATTATTTTCTTACAATATATTGTAGGGAAATAATAATAATAATAATAATAATAATAATTAATAATAATTGCGGTGGAGTGCTCTAAATGTCAGCTACCAAATACTAATGACATTTAAAGTGTTCCAGATCAATTATTATAAATTATTATTATTCTAAAAATAATAAATGCTATTTTTGCATTTATTCTTATAACAAGAGTGATTTAGGCATGTTTACCCTGATGTAAACATCTTTTATGGTGGCGGTTTGTGCCTGCTCTCTTACCCCACTCATATAATATGGCATATAGTATTCATTTCAGCATCTTTATTACAGTTCTAGGGTATTTATCATGTTTCTGATATCAATTTGGAATAAATGTAATAGATAGATAACCTTTATTACTAATATTAGTGTAATTACACAACATTTTATTAGCACTAAGGCTAACATCCAACATCCATGACGACTCACCAGACACTGAATGTTACTGCGCCTCTCCCTCCCTCCAATAGCTCCTCCCACTTCGTAACGATGTTAGATGGTGAATTTAATGTAATTTTCTGTAAGCTTAACTCGTTGTATGTGTATTTTACTTTTTTATTGTTTTCTGTAATATATGAGTTATGCAAATTAAAATAAAGTTATGAAGTTGGAATTTCATTTTTTGTTCTAATGTATACATATTTAATTCAACATTTGGCATCATTACAAAGTGGGCGGAGCTACAGCAGAGGGAGAAGCAGTGTGTCAGTAACTTGATTCCCCATGACACTTCACAACACTATAAAATACTTATTGTATAATTATACTATTACAGGCCTCCCTCCACAGCCAGCTCATGTCAAAATAACATGTAGTATATAGTACATTATGTTACGATATTTATATGTGTTTTATGATTGTTCATGGTTCAATAGGTTAAGGAAGCAGTATTGTATTATATTTCCCTACAATATATTGGGGCACCAAACATTCGCGATTTTTCAACATCCACGAGGCTCTTGATCCCCTAACCCTCGCGAATGTTGAGGGATACCTGTATATAATGGTAGTGAGTTTGTGTCAACCATCTTTAATATTGTTTTACTGACACCTTTGCACCATTTATAACATTTCTGGTGTATTTTTAAATGTTTATACAGTAGTGTACTGTATATATTGAAATAAACAGAATAGAGGAAATCAGCTCTAATATACAGTGGATCCCCGAGTTACGAGCATAATTCATTCCAGAAGGCTACTCAAGTGCCATTACCGAACAAATTTTCTCCCTTAAGAAATAATGTCAAGTAGGTTAGTCCATTTCAGACCCCCAAAAATACACTTACAATATTACACTTACATAATTGTACGATTTCCGAGGTGCTCGTAACTCGGGGGTCCACTGTACATTATTTTGGTATGAATACTAGTCAGAGAGCCTGTCGTAAGTCCAAGGCATCGGTAAACGAGTACAGGGGACCCCCAGTTTACGTACAGCTCCAAACTCAAACAATTATGTAAGTGTATTTTTGTAAGTGCTTTTGTAAGTGTATTTTTGGGGGTCTAAAAGGACTAATCTAATTCACATTATTCCTTATGGGAACAAATTCATTTGGTAACGGTACTTGAACAGCATTCTGGAACGAACTAATAACGTAAACCGGGGGTCCACTTTACGTCACTAAGTGAGGAGAGGCTGTATACACTTGATATAATGGACTTATAGGGAGGAGAATTGTCTGAGTGTCTGGTAACCCTTTCACTGTTGTGACTCCTGAAATTTAAAGTGCTTCAGTTTAAAAAAGATAATGATAATTTCATCATTATCTTTTTGATGATAAACATACAGAATTTCAGTAACAAAAAAAGTCACAATACCCTGACTGGAATGATACATAAATAACCCGCACACAGGAGAGAGGAGCTTACGACAATGTTTCGGTCCAACTTTCAGCATTTACAAAGCGACTGTAAATGGTCCAAGTCGAACCGAAATGTCGTCGTAAGCTCCTCTCTCCTATATGCGGGATGTTTGTATACAGAATTACAGAGGTGCAAAATTGGAGGTTGGGAGGATATTACGTAACTGTGATTTTCACCCACTTTGAGGCTCATTTAAGGACAATTCCAATGCTCAAACCAACCTAATGCAGGCAATTTTGCTAGTATTCCTTCCATTCTATCAATTGAGTACAAGAAACTGCCTCTTCAGTTATCAGAACTACCCTGTAAAATAACCAGAATCAGTAATTTAGCCAATTTTACCCAAATTTTTTTTAATGAAGTCCAAGATAAACTGTATGTATTCCAGCCATTAAAGCAACCTTTCCTCTGATCATTAATGGTTCACTAATGACATCTCCAGGCCTTTCCTATCATATACCATATACAGTGGACCCCCGAGTTTCGTAAAAACTTCACTCCTGAAGTCTGCTCAAGTGCCATTACCGAACGAATTTTCTCCCTTAAGGAAAAATTTCACGTAGGTTAGTCTATTTCAGACCCCCAAAAATACTTTTCCACAAGCACTTACAATATTATACTTACATAAATGTACGATTTCCGGGGTTTACGAAACTCGGGGGTCCACTGTACAGTGGACCCTCGCTATTTGAACACTCCAAAACTTACCCTCATTCCAGAATGCTGTTCAAGTGCTGTTACCAAACAAATTTATTCCCATAAGGATTATTTTTTTTTTTTTTTATTAACGCATTGGCTGATTCCCACCAAGACAGGGTGGCCCGAAAAAGAAAAACTTTCATCATCATTCACTCCATCACTGTCTTGCCAGAGGGGTGCTTTACACTACAGTTATAAAACTGGAACATTAACACCCCTCCTTCAGAGTGCAGACACTGTACTTCCCATCTCCAGGACTCAAGTCCGGCCTGCCGGTTTCCCTGAATCCCTTCATAAATGTTACTTTGCTCACACTCCAACAGCACGTCAAGTATTAAAAACCATTTGTCTCCATTCACTCCTATCAAATACGCTCACACATGCTTGCTGGAAGTCCAAGCCCCTCGCACACAAAACTTCCTTTACCCCCTCCCTCCAACCTTTCCTAGGCCGACCCCTATCCCGCCTTCCCTCCACTACAGATTTATACACTCTCGAAGTCATTCTGTCTCATTCCATTCTCTCTACATGTCCGAACCACCTCAACAACTCCTCCTCAGCTCTCTGGATAATAGTTTTGGTAATCCCGCACCTCCTCCTAATTTCCAAACTCCGAATTCTCTGCATTATATTCACACCACACATTGACATCAGACATGACATCTCCACTGCCTCCAGCCTTCTCCTCGTTGCAACATTCATCACCCATGCTTCACACCCATATAAGAGTCTTGGTATAACTATACTCTCATACATTCCCCTCTTTATTTCCATGGACAAAGTTCTTTGTCTCCACAGACTCCGAAGTGTTCCACTCACCCTTTTCCCCTCATCAATTCTGTGATTCACCTCATCCTTCATAGACCCATCTGCTGACATGTCCACTCCCAAATATCTGAATACATTCACCTCCTCCATACTCTCTCCCTCCAATCTGATATCCAATCTTTCGTCACCTAATCTTTTTGTTATCCTCATCACCTTACTCTTTCCTATATTCACTTTCAATTTTCTTCTTTTACATACCCTACCAAATTCATCCACCAACCTCTGCAACTTCTCTTCAGAATCTCCCAAAAGCACAGTGTCATCAGCAAAAAGCAACTGTGACAACTCCCACTTTGTATTTGATTCTTTGTCTTTTAACCCCACACCTCTTGCCAAGACCCTCGCATTCACTTCTCTTACAACCCCATCTATAAATATATTGAACAAGCACGGTGACATCACACATCCTTGTCTAAGGCCCACTAAGGCCCACACCTGCAACATCTGCCACATTGCCCCTTATCCACCCTATCATACGCCTTTTCCAAATCCATAAATGCCACAAAAACCTCTTTACCCTTTTCCAAATACTGTTCACCTATATGTTTCACTGTAAACACTTGGTCTACACACCCCCTACCTTTCCTAAAGCCCCTTGTTCATCTGCTATCCTGCTTTCTGTCTTACTCTTAATTCTTTCAATAATAACTCTACCAAACACTTTACCAGGCACACTCAACAGACTTATTCCCCTATAATTTTTGCACTCTCTTTTGTCCCCTTTGCCTTTATACAAAGGAACAATACACGCTCTCTGCCAATCCCTAGGTACCTTACCCTCTTCCATACATTTATTAAATAATAGCACCAACCACTCCAAAACTATATCCCCACCTGCTTTTAACATTTCTATCTTTATCCCATGAATCCCAGCTGCCTTACCCCCTTTCATTCTACCCACTGCCTCACGAACTTCCCCACACTCACAACTGGCTCTTCCACACTCCTACAAGATGTTATTCCTCCTTTCCCTATACATGAAATCACAGCTTCCCTATCTTCATCAACATTTAACAACTCCTCAAAATATTCCCTCCATCTTCCCGATATCTCTAACTCTCCATTTAATAACTCTCCTCTCCTATTTTTAACTGTCAAATCCATTTGTTCCCTAGGCTTCCTCAACTTATTAATCTCACTCCAAAACTTTTTCTTATTTTCAACAAAATTTGTTGATAACATCTCACCCACTCTCTCATTTGCTCTCTTTTTACATTGCTTCATCACTCTCTTAACCTCTCTTTTTCTCTCCATATACTCTTCCTTCCTTGCATCACTTCTACTTTGTAAAAACCTCTCATATGCTAAGTTTTTATTCCTTACTACTCTCTTTACATCATCATTCCACCAATCGCTCTTCTTCCCTCCCGCACCCACTCGCCTGTAACCACAAACTTCTGCTGAACACACTAACACTACATTTTTAAATCTACCCCATACATCTTCGACCCCATTGCCTACACTCTCACTAGCCCATCTATCCTCCAATAGTTGTTTATATCTTACACTAACTGCCTCCTCTTTTAGTTTATAAATCTTCACCTCTCTCTTAATTACTGCTTCTATTTTCCTTGTATCTCATCTACCTTTTACTCCCACTGTAGCTATAACTAAAAAGTGATCTGATATATCTGTGGCCCCTCTATAAACATGTACATCCTGAAGTCTACTCAACAGTCTTTTATCTACCAATACATAGTCCAACAAACTACTGTCATTACGCCCTACATCATATCTTGTATACTTATTTATCCTCTTTTTCTTAAAATATGTATTACCTATAACTAAACCCCTTTCTATACAAAGTTCAATCAAAGGGCTCCCATTATCATTTACACCTGGCACCCCAAACTTACCTACCACACCCTTTCTACATGTTTCTCCTACTTTAACATTTAGGTCCATTACCACAATTACTCTCTCACTTGGTTCAAAAGTTCCTATACATTTGCTTAACATCTCTCAAAATCTCTCTCTCTCCTATACACTCCTTTCTTCTCCAGATGCATACACGCTTATTATGACCCACTTTTTGCATCCGACCCTTATTTTAATCCACATAATCCTTGAATTTACACATTTATATTCCCTCTTCTCCTTCCATAACTGATCCTTCAACATTATTGCTACCCCTTCCTTAGCTCTAACTCTCTCAGATACTCCTGACTTAATTCCATTTATTTTTCCCCACTGAAACTCGCCTACCCCCTTCAGGTTTGTTTCGCTTAGGGCCTGGACATCCCATAAGGAATGATGTAAATTAGATTAGTCCATTTCAGACCCTCAAAAATACACTTATAAAAACACTTACAATAGTAAACTTACATAAAAGGGTGAGTTTTGGAGTGTTCGAATAGCAAGGGTCCACTGTATAACAATATAACAATTTGTTTAGTGAGACGAATTCTGATAATTTAGTAAAATGTGGATCTAGTTTACTCTGAAAAGTTTAAGGTTTGCTATATGAAAATACCATGTATGTTTTGAAAGAATATGTATTTTTTTTATGGAGATTATATAATATAACAGTTATTGTCTCTTTGAACAGGTAGCCTTCAAGAAAAATTCAAGAAATTGTTAGAACCCCATTTATTCCAAAATTTCTCAGACGGTTTGGGATTTTGCTACTTTCCAGTGAAAAAAATTGCTGTTTATCAAAAAAAATTCAAGTTAGAAGCAGCTAATTTTCCTAATCATCCCAACCGTATATACTATCTGGCAGAGAGGTTGATGGTAAGATGTAGATAAAGTTTGTTTTAAATTTTAAAACGTTCTTTATACTCATGGTGAGGGCGGTACAGTAAGTCCTCAATTTTCAAACACATTGAGAATCTTCTGTATTGTGTATTATATCATTAGTATTGTATATATCATTATATCATTATTGTGTATATCATTATTGTGTATAATATCATTATTGTGTATATGTATCATTATTGTGTACAATATCATTATTATATCATTATTGTGTATACAGGTCGCCCTCCACATTCGCGGGTTCTACTTTTGCGGGCTTCGAACATTCGCAAATGCCCAGCCGCCCAATCATATCTATGTTTCCTGCCACTAGGCACACACTAGACTCATCATGCCATGCAGTTACACTCCATATAATCACTTCCATTCAACTGTCATCAGTAACTGCATGGCTAACTATCATCACCATCATCATCGTCATTGTAATCATCATCACAAGTCATCAGAGTTCGTCTGCCTAACCTTACGAATGAGAGTGTTTTGTTTGTTCATTATTTGTTATTAAACCATAACATGTACAGTATATACAATATTTTACGATGTTTTCATGTGTTTTATGATTGTTCATGGTTCAATAGGTTAAGGAAGCAGTAGTGTTAGGCTAAGTAAATGCTATTACATTGGTACCTCGAGTTTCAAACAGCTCCCAACTCAAACAATTATTTATTTATTTTTCAACAAGTCGGCTGTCTCCCACTGAGGCAGGGTGACCCAAAAAGAAAGAAAATCCCAAAAAAGAAAATACTTTCATCATCATTCAACACTTTCACCTCACTCATATATAATCACTGTCTTTGCAGAGGCGCTCAGATACTACAGTTTAGAATAGTCCCTCCCAGCTGTCACTGTCCCAGACCCCTCCTTTAAAGTGCAGGCATTGTACTTCTCATTTCCAGGACTCAAGTCCGGCTAAATCTATAATAACCGGTTTCTCTGAATCCCTTCACTAAATATTACCCTGCTCACACTCCAACAGCTCGGCAGGTCCCAAGAAACCATTCGTCTCCATTATAATAATAATAATAATAATAATAATACTTTATTGAGACATGGTACAATGATACATGGTTGGGTAGACAAGATACATAGGTATTAATGAGATGTACATGCCAAAATCCCCTAATATGCTGTGCATTGCGGGCATTCTTAGGACTACTTAATTATAGACTACATGGTAAAAAGTTATGGTTGATAATTTATAAAATAAGTATAATTGCATATCTAAGTTATAAAGTTTGAATATAAGTTGAACATATCAATTAATTGTAGCAATACAACTAATTGAGTGAGATAACAATTTAAACAATTAATTGCATTGCAGTTACAGTTTACGTGGTCATTATAATGTAAATGTTATGGAAATAGTTAGCTAGTATGTATTATTCATAACAGGTTTTACATTTAAGTGATTAGTCAGGTTTTTACATTATGATTATTCTACTTTGTTGGGAATGTTTGATATTGAGCACTTAGGTTTGGGTGAGAAGGTGGTTTTTAGCATCGTTTTGAATTGGGGTAAAGGCAGGGTTTCTTTGGCAATGACAGGTAATGAATTCCAAATTTTCGGCCTTTTATATGCATTGAGTTTTTACATAGTATTAGATGGACACTGGGAACATCGAGGAGTGATCTGTGTCTAGTGTTATGGTCATGTGTCCTGTTAAAATTGGTAAGGAGAAGTTTGAGTGGTGGGTTAATATTTGCATAGAGTGTTCTATGTATGTAATAGGCACAGTAAAAGTATGGAGTCTTGTATGGTGAGTAAGTTTAGGTTTTGAATATTGGTGAGTATGTTGTCTGGAGTGGAATTTGTTATATTCTAACTGCTGCCTTTTGTTGTGTTATTAGTGGTCTGAGATGAGTTATTGATGTAGAGCCCCATGCGCAGATTCCATAGGTGAGGTAGGGGTAAATGAGTGAGTGGTATAGGGTAAGGAGAGCTGGTTGTGGAACATAGTACCATATCTTGGATAGTATTCCCACGGTCTTTGAGACTTTCTTGGAAATTTGTTGTATATGTAGTCTGAAATTTGAGGCCACTGTCAAGATGGATTCCTAAGAATTTTCCTCCGTGAGTTTTGTGATAGGGGACCCGTTTATCATTATGTTAAGTGGTGCGTTTGTAGCTCTGTTCCCAAACTGGATAAAATAGGTTTTATCAATATTGAGAGTAAGTTTGTTGGTCATCATCCAGGTAGATATTTTCTGCAATTCAGTATTTGCAGTGTTGGCTAGTATGTCTGGGCTTGGGTGGAGATAACGTATGTAGTGTCATCTGCAAAAGTATGGGTTTGAGTAGTTGAGATGCATTTGGTAGGTCGTTAATGTAAATGAGAAAGAGTAGTGGGCCAAGAACACTTCCTTATGGGACACCTACAGTAATAGTTTGTGCGGTGGAGCTAGCTCCATTTGTGTACACATATTGGTTTCTGTTGCTAAGGTATGATTTTAGGTAGTTTAGGGAGTGTCCTCTTATACCATAGTGTGATAATTTTAAGTGTAACAGATCATGGTCAACTGTATCAAAAGCTTTACGTAAATCAATGAAGATTCCCACTGGGATTTCTTTTTTCTCAAGGGCAGTGTAAATTATTTCTAACATGTGTATAATGGCATCATTTGTATTTTTATTAGGCCTGAATCCAAATTGACAGTGGTTGAGTACGTTGTTGGAGGTGAGGTAGGAATATATTTGTCTATGAATTAATTTTTCAAAGATTTTGGAGAGAAGGGGTAAGTTAGATATCGGCCTGTAGTTATTCAGGTCTGCTTGATCTCCTCCCTTATGTATTGGGGTGACCCTCGCTATTTTGAGTATTGATGGGAAGGTAGAGGATTCAATGGATTTGTTAAAGAGTGTTGCAATAATTGGTGAGAGAACTTGAGAGGCTTTTTTTTATATATAAGGTGGTAAGTTATTTAGGTCACCTGCTTTGTTTTTTAATGTGTTGATTATAAGTGAAACTTCTATTGGGTTGGTTGGGGCTAGGAATAGTGTGTTCGGATAGGTGCCAGTGAGATAGTCGTTAGGTGGAGTGTTTGAACTTGGGATTTTGCTTGCCAGCTTTTTACCTATGGTGGAGAAGAAATCATTGAGTTTGTTTGCTGTTTCAATAGGTGGGAAATAGGGGTTCATCTGGTTTTGTTAGCTTGATTGTTCTGTTTGTGGATATCTTTTTGTTCCTAGAATTTCAGATAGGGTTTTCCAGGTCTTTTTATATCACCTTTTAAGTTATGTAATCTGTTCTCATAGTACAATTTTTTGACCTTCTTATCAGACTCGTTAGGTTTGATGAGTAGCGTTTTGTTTGTTCTCTTGTTATTTGTCCCATTCTGTACTGTTTTTCATATAGGTGCTTTATATTAATGGATTTGAGTATGCTGGGGGTTAGCCAGGGACTATTTAATCTTTTAGTTGTGATTTGTTTAGTTTTTTTAGGGCAGTGCTTATTATAGAGTTATTGGGTCTTTAAAAAAATTATTAATACATAAGTCAGTATCTGGGAAGTTGTCTATTTCTGTTTGCCAGTCAATGTTTGTCATAGCTGTTATAAAACTATTTATAGCTGTCTCATTATGTAGTCTGAAGGTAACTTTAGTAGTCTCTAGTGGTAATTTTCCAAGATTTGTTATGAGAAAGGTTGGGTAGTGGTCAGTGGTATTGTCTGTGATTATGCCTAATTTTAATGGGGAAATGGTGTTAGTCCAGATATGGTCTAATAGAGAGGCACAGGTCTCAGAGATTCTCGTAGGTTTTGTTATTGTCGGGAGCAGCAAGCAGTTGCTCATAGTGTTTGTGAATTCAGTTACTAGTGGGTCCTGGTCTTGTAGAAGGTTTATATTGAAGTCTCCTGTGAGGATTAAGTGGTCTTTGTTCATGTGTGCATCAGTAATCATACTTCCTAATTTTTCACTAAATTGCCGAATGTTTGACTGTGGTAATCTATAGATGTTTACATCTTTTTATGTGTACAAAGTAACACTTCATTACGGCCACGGGTTATGTCTTGTCCAATATCTTGTAGCCAGAACTTTTTTAACGCGTATGAAATACGTACGAATGCTGGGATGGTGGGGTCCGTGGTGGCTGGGTAAGGCGGGTGGTGTCTGCTGAACCACAACAGTAGTAGTAACAAGACTGCTTGTGAGAATGCTTATTTGTTTTTCCTTCCCACAAACTGTAAGTAAGTTTATTCAGGTATACACAGATACAGTTACGAAGATTATCATACATAGCAGCATATGTGTAGAGAACCCAGGATAACCCAAAAAAGTCAGAGTGACTTAATATTTAAATTGACTGACATTTTTTGGGTTATCCTAGGTTCTCTACACATATGCTGCTATGTATGATAATGTATGTAACTGTACTCACCTAATTGTGGTTGCAGGGGTCGAGACTCAGCTCCTGGCCCTGTGTATCTGAATAAACTTACAGTTTGCAGGAAGGAAAAACAAATTCCCTTTTCCTCAAAGCATGAGGATTCTTAGGCAGTAAATAACCATGGGCTTACACTCAAAAATTTTCCCCTCCTGCCGAACCGTGTAATATCATCCTTATGTCGTGTAAGATGATAATGTGTCGCAAATCTTAAATCGTGCAATACCGGTAACGTGCAACATAATCTCGTGCTAAATGACGTTCTACTGTATTTCTTATTTATAAAGTGTAAATATTTCTTATTTATAAATTACGTACATTGTTTCAGTGTGAATACTGGTGGTGGCTTCTGCTGCCAGGCCCAACACCACCACTATATGTACGGCTTATGGTCAGTGGCTCTTATAAACCCAACAACAATAACACTATCACCAGTCCTCACATTTGTAATGACATATTTTATTCATTCTAGAGTATATACTATCATGTTTCTATGTTATTAATATTGTTTATTATGTCATATTAGATGAATTGTGATAGATATATAAGCCGTAGAGCTGATATTAGTGTCAAATTGAAGCATTTTGTCCTGCCTCCAAACAATAAACTCGTCTCCCTCTCTCCCCCTCTCCGTCTTCCATACACCAACAAAAGTCGCCAATAAAGGTAAGTGTGATGTTAAATGTTCATTTATACATGTTATTAGTGCTTTATATTTATTTGTCATTCTTTTCTGTATGTAAATCTATATTTAATGTCTTAAAAATTACTTTTTGTTAATACTCCTGGGTGTCTGAAACGAATTAATTGAATTTACATTATTTCTTATGAGGAAAATGGTTTCAGTTTTCGCCGATTTCAGTTTTAGCCGATCCCTCTGGAACGGATTAAACACAAAAACCGAGGGTCCACTATAATCTGTTCCAGACAAAAATATCAACAAAAAATATTTTTTTTTAAGATTAACTATAGTTTTACATACACAAAACAATGAGAACTAAATAAAATGACTAAAGAAATGGATAAATGAACATTTAAACCACTATTACATACCTTTATTGAAGGCAGGAGGAGAGTATTGTTTGGAGACAGGACAAAATACTCCTTCAATATGATGCTAATATCAACTCTATACAGCTTATTTATCTATCACAATTCATCTAATATGACATAATAAACAATATAAATAACATAGAAACCTCATATACACTTTAGAATAAATAAAATATATCATTAAGTATGTGGCTAGTGGTGGCGGTGGCGGCAGGAGTTTGTTTGGAGACAGGACAAGATAGTCCTTCAATATGACACTAATATCAACACTACAGCTTATTTATCTATCACATTTCATCTAATATGACATAATAAACAGACACATGACATATATTCTAGAATGAATAAAATATGTCATTACAAATGTCACGAGTGGTGTTGTGTTGTTTGTTGTTGGGTGTATAAGGGCCACTGAAAGATAAGCCTTACATAGTGGTGGTGAAGTCGGCAGCAGAAGCAGCGGTGTTGTCAGTCGCCCTATATACCTCAAACAACAATGGAGAAGTTAAATTTTGTGTCGTCATTTTTCTATCACTTAATCGCTTAACTTATTTGCTACACTGTTAATGCTACACTTTATCGCTAGCTGGCTCTATAGCCTTTATCGACTCCTGCTGCTTTAGTATTGTACATATCGTAGAATCACTGAAGAAGGCACATTCTCCCCTCTCAGCCCTCTTTCCAAAGGGCTGGCACTCTGAACTTTCTTTGGCCCCATGGTGGCTTATTTCACAGTCACAATCAATAAACAAGCACTAAAATGAACAGATGGATGAACACGCAGAGTATTCCTTACTCGACGAGAGAGAGACGCAGACTGAGTGTGATACGTGTGAGGAAGTGGAAGTGGCGAAAAACCGACTGATAACCGCAAGCCGAAAAACCGGCCTATAAGAGAGTTGGCCGATAACAGGAATGGCCGATAAGCGAGGATCCACTGTATTATTATTATAATTATTATTATAGTATGTATTATTATTATACGTATTATTATTATTATATGTATTATCATATTAGTATATTAATATACAGTGGACCCTCACTATTCGAACACTCCAAAACTCACCCTTTTATGTTAGTTTATTTTTGTAAGTGCTTTTATAAGTGTATTTTTGGGGGTCTGAAATGGACTAATCTAATTACATCATTCCTTATGGGAATAAATTCATTTGGTAACAGCACTTGAACAGCATTCTGGAATGAGGGTGAGTTTTGGAGTGTTCAAATAGCGAGGGTCCACTGTATTATATTATTATTATAATGGGGAAGCACTAAACCTGTAGGATTATATAGCGCCTGTGGGGGGAAGGGATGGATGGTATTCAGGCTTAATTTAGGGAACTGGAGCACAGATACAATTTCCAGATCAAGAGCCCCTCACCAGCGTCATGGAACCTCCCTTGAAGGGGAAGCTTGCAACCTGAATTTTGGCTCGTATCCAGGAGCAAAAAATTGACCGAGGCTTGTATTCTGAAAAACTCGCATGGTGGGGCACTCGTAAGCAAAGGTTCCACTATATTTTCATTTCTAGTGGGGTCAGTTATTTGCGGGTTCAGTGTGAACTTTTCCCAAACCACATGAATTCCCTGGTATGTACCTGTTAAGCCAGATTGCTTCCAGGAACTATTTCTGGTATAACATTGACATGTACTATATTCGATTTTACATTTGGGAGATTTAAATCTCCAAGGAAGATAATATTTGATACGGGATTTTCCAGCCTTTCAAGACAACTATCTATCTTCCTTATCTGATCTGGGAGTTTTCGCCGAAAATTTGTTCCAGAATGCTGCTCAAGTGCCATTACCGAACGAATTTACTTCCTTAAGAAATAATGTCACGTAGGTTAGTCTATTTCAGACCCCCAAAAATACACTTGCAACAGCACTTACGAAAATACACTTACATAAATGTTCGAGTTTGGAGATGCACGAAAACCGAGGGACCACTGTACAGTGGTCCCTCGATTAACGATCTTAATCCGTTCCAGGAGCTAGGCCTTAACACGAATTGCTCGTAATTCGAAACCTTATTTCCCATAAGAAATAATGTAAATACAATTAATCCGTTCCACCCAAAAATATTCACAAAAACTACATTTTAATTATAGTTCTACATACACAAAACAACATTATTAACACTATAAATACTACTACATAATACTAAATAATAAAAAACAGATTAATAAATAACATTTACTTACCTTTATTGAAGAGAGTTGCAGGCATCTGGAAGATAGGGAGGAGGACAGGGGGAGGGTGTTAGTGTTTGGAAGGGGAATCCCCCTCCATAAAGACTTCAGGTAGAAAGTCCTTATCTGTGGTTACTTCTTTTTCTTTTAATGCCACTAGGACCAGCTTGAGAGTCACTGGATCCCTGCCTCGAAAAATAACTGTCCAGAGTCCTCTGTTTCTGGCGACTCTTCAACATTTTTCTGAAGTGGGGCAAGATTCTGTCACTGAACATGTTGCAGATGTGGTTTGCTTCAGCTTGCTCAGGGTGGTGTTTTTCAACAAATGTCTGCACATCAGCCCATTTGGAAAAAATTTCCTTAATCTCTGAAGAAGTTACTACCTCAACCTGTCCAGCCTCCTCCTCTGAATCAATTTCCTTAAATGTCGTCTGTTGCTGTTCCTGATGAAGCTCTCTCAGCTCTTCAGTGGTTAGGTCTACCCTGTGCTCCTCCACCAACTCTTCCACATCCTCACCACTCAACTCCAACCCCAGGCTGTTCCCCAATGCCACAATAAAGTCCACAACAGGCACAGGGTCATCAGGGTCAGGGCCAGCCTCAAATCCTTCAAAATCCCTCTTTTCAACACAATCCGGCCACAGTGGTCTCCAAGCAGAGTTCAAAGTCCTGGAAGTCACTCCCTCCCAAGCCTTACCTATAAGTCCTATGCAATGGATGATATTGAAGTGATCTTTCCAGAACTCTCTTAGGGTCAATGCAGAGGCTGAGGTTACGTCAAAGCACCTTTGAAACATTGCTTTGGTGTACAGTTTCTTGAAGTTTGCAATGATCTTGCTGGTCCATGGGCTGGATGAGAGGAGTGGTGTTAGGAGGCAAGAACTTCACTGTGATGAAGCTGAACTCATCAGACAAATAATCTCCCAAGTTGTGAGGATGAGCAGGAGCATTGTCCAGTACCAGGAGGCACTTGAGTGGCAATTTCTTTTCCAGGAGGTATTCCTTCACACTAGGGCCAAACACTCCAGTCAACCATTCCACGAAAAACTCCTTAGTGACCCATGCATTAGTGTTAGCCTTCCAATACACACACAAATTATTCCTGTTAACATTGTGTTTCTTGAAGGCTCTGGGATTTTCTGCATTATACACCAGTAAAGGCTTCACTTTAAAATCACCACTGGCATTGGCACAAAGCATAAGAGTTAGCCTGTCTTTCATAGGCTTGTGTCCTGGCAGTGCCTTTTCCTCCTGAGTAATGAAGGTCCTGTTGGGCATTTTCTTCCAAAACAGGCCTGTTTCATCACAATTAAACACTTGTTGGGGTTCGAATTTTCCAGTGTCTACGAACCCCTGGAATTCCTGCACGAACTTTTCAGCTGCACGTTTGTCTGAACTGGCTGCCTCACCATGTCTCACAACACTGTGTATGCCACTACGTTTCTTAAACCTCTCAAACCAGCCTTTGCTGGCTTTAAAATCACTCGCCTCACCACTGGTTCCAGGCATTGTCTTGACAAGATCTGCATGCAACTTCCTTGCCTTTTCACAAATTATCGCCGTGGAAATACTAGTACCCGCTATCTGTTTTTGATTGATCCACAACACCAACAACTTCTCAACCTCATCCACTATTTTCGATCTATTTTTCGTTAACATATCAACCCCTTTTGCAACATTAGCTTCCTTGATTTCATTTCTCTTTGCCAGGATAGTGGTGATAGTAGATGTGTTTTTCTTGTACATCCTGGCAAGCTCACTCACACATATACCACTCTCATATTTTTCAACTGTCTCCTTCTTTAGTTCGATGGTGTTTCTCACTCTCTTTACCACAGGGGTGCCACTAGGAAGCTTCTTTGGACCCATGGTGACTTATTTCACAGTGACTATCACTGAACCAGCAATAAACACAACAAAAGTATTGTGAATGTTTGAAAGAGCGCGCTGGGTAATGTTCTCTCAATGGTAAACAACGCTAGACTGGCATCCTGCTTGCCTCACCGTGCAAGCGCGGGCAGGCGGACAGGTCTGGTACGGGCCGCTACATGAGGGAAATATTTACCGAAAAAAGCGCTCATTACACAAATTCACCACTATACGGAATCACCGCTAGTCGAGGGACCACTGTACTAGGATAATTACCAGATTCCTGTTTTTCTGCATTATAATACCTAGAACTTCTACTGTATCATTCGATGAATTCAGCAGTTCTGTGCAACAAAAAGTAACTTTCACATAGAGTCCTACTCCTCCCTGTGACTTATTACGTCTGTCACATCTATACATATTATAGTTTTTATAGTTATCTCGCCGTTCACAACATTTCTTCTATATGTTTCTGTAAATGCTCCAAACATGACATTCACGTCTGTGAAAGGCCCACTAATATAACTAACTTTGTTATTTTTATTTGATTTCAAACCCTGAATGTTTGCAAAAAGGAAGCAGGATTTACCATTTGTGAATTTTTTTTTTGTACCACTGGTGATGTACTACCTTGTATGGACCCTGGTGTACATACCCCTGCTTTCTTCAGTATTGATTATGCATGTCAAAGACAAAGACAAAATTTATTTCTTTGCAAAGGTTACAATGTGTGTTTACATTTTATACATGTTATTAGGTAGAAAGAAAGCCACTAACATGCTGGGGCATTTCGAGCAGTTGCTGTACATTTGACCTTGTCGAGTATGCAACTGACTTGGTTTGTCCCACTGTTGTGCACCTCTGTCCCATCCCCCATTTGTCTCCTTTTTGGGTCTGCTCGTTTCTCTTTTTGTCAAAAAACAGAATGCTGTTCATTTTTCATTCCCGTTCTTTTCATATGGTTGTCTGGACAGCTGAGGTCATAACATTCTCTGAGCTGCATTGAGGCTTTGCACATCTCTGGATTGAAGTACTACCTGCATTCCTTTTCAATGTGACAATTCCCCTTCCTTATAATGTTTGCACATTTTCTGGAGTTATCAGTATTTTTTTTCCATATAGGCACATCCCTTCAGCATAGATTTTACAGATGTTCTGACTGCTTGCATTTGCTGAGTTACTCATTCCCACTTTCTGAAAAGTGATTTGGATTCTCTTGTTTTCTTTCCCCTGAGCATATTTCTCTTGGTTGTTCTGTTTCTTGTTTTCCCCTTTTCATTTTTCTCAGTGTTTTATCCTTATTTCCATCTCCTCTTTCCTGTCCTGAGTGTCTGTCTGAACCCTTATTTCAGCTCCTTGGTTGGGAAATTTCTTACATTTTCTAGGTTTTCGATTGTCAATACTTCCCTTATTCTGGTCCATCTGGTCCATCTTAATTCAGCCTTGTGGCTGAATTAAGCTTTGTATATAAACATTAAATTTTGTACCACATACAGTGGTACCCTGGATTTCGTCAATAATTCGTTCCAGAAGGCTGTTCGAGTGCCATTACCAAACGAATTTGTTACCATTAGGACGAATGTAAATTACATTAGTCCATTTCAGACCCCCAAAAATACACTTACAAAAGCACTTACAAAAATACACTTACATAATTGTTCGAGTTGGGAGCTGTACGAAATCCGGGGTACCACTGTATTCCACAATCAATGCCCCTTATGTCTTCCCAAGTTTCTCCCACATACACCACAGATCTTATTTCTGGCTGTTTTCACTGTGACTCCTGTTTGTTTTATATGCTGGTCCTTGTCAGTTTAGGGTTGGGGGGGAAGGTTGAGTCGGTGAACATAATTTCCTAGTATGTACTAGTTCGTTCTATTAACTATTTGCTTCACTGTGTTAGGTCCCTCTGTTCCAGTCCTATTTTGTTCTACTTATATATACTTCCGTCTTTTATACTTTTTACTATCCTGTGCTACCCTTCCAACTATTGGTGGTGGTGGCAGTATGGGGGAGGGAAAAAAAGAGGCAGAGGTGGTGTGTGAGTAATCACCTCACATACCCTGTACCTCCAAATCAGGTTACTGACTCATTTTGTTTTCTTTTAATTTTTAAACCCTCTTTGATCTAAGGAATTGGACCGATGCTCCAATTCCTTTAATCAAACCTGAATGCCTTCCATTCCCCGAGGCACTGTATGTTCACTATGGGTTTAGTACTCCCCCATGAAAATGTAATAATAAATAATCATTTAAACCTTCTATGTTGAAAAGATGGAACAAATACCATGTCCCTTTCTATTCTTTTAACACTTTCAGTGTTGGTCTCGTTATATCACGGCTTTCAAATTCTTTATTTCATGTAATACAAGGTGGGGGGTACTTATAGTTATACATTAAAGTTGATATTACAAGATGGCCAATAATATGCCTAGGTATGCCTAGGCTTTTCAGGCAGTCTTATGATAGGTCTTACTCAATAGCTATACACAAAGCATACTCAACCCCTGCCAATTTGGCTTCAGGAAAAATAAAAGCACTAACGATGCAATAGTAAAAATGATAGACCTGCTTTACACAGCACTTGAAAATAAGGAATATCCACTAGGACTTTTTATTGACTTAAGGAAAGCTTTTGACACAGTAAACCATGGCATCTTACTCCACAAACTTGACCACTATGGAATACGAGGTCATGCACTAGCATACCTCAAATCCTACCTCACTAATAGGTACCAGTATGTCACTATTAAAGACACATCCTCCACGACACTACCACTAGACACCGGCGTACCGCAGGGAAGTGTCCTTGGTCCCCTGCTCTTCCTCTTATACATCAATGATCTTCCCAATGTATCACAACACTTGAAACCAATACTCTTTGCTGACGATACAACTTATGTCATCTCCCACACAAACCTTGCCACGCTTAATACCATTGTTAACGACGAATTAATAAAAATATCAACATGGATGACTGCCAATAAACTTACACTCAACACTGATAAGACCTTCTATATTATGTTTGGCAACAGAACAGATGATCCACAATTAAACATTAAGATCAACTCTACACCTATTGCTAGACATAACGAGGGCAAGTTCCTGGGCCTTCACCTTGACAGCAGCCTGAAATTCAGCACCCATATCCAACACATAACAAAGAAAGTGTCCAAAACTGTGGGGATCCTCTCTAAGATATGGTATTATGTACCACAATCAGCCCTACTCACACTATACTACTCACTCATCTATCCCTACCTCACATATGCCATTTGTGCATGGGGATCAACAGCAATTACCCACCTAAAGCCAATAATAACCCAACAAAAAGCCGCAGTAAGAATTATCACACAATCCAACGCTAGGCAGCACACTCCCCACTCTTCAAAGACCTAAACCTACTCACTGTCCAGAACATCCATACTTACTACTCTGCTATCTACATTTATAGAACCATTAATTCCAACTTTAACCCTGAGCTAAAACACTTTCTTGACAGTTGTGACAGGACCCATAGACATAATACCAGACATAAACATCTCTTTGACATTCCCGTGTCCGACTAAATCTATACAAAAATTCAATGCGCATAAAGGGCCTAAAATCTGGAACTCCTGCCTGAAAACTCTAGAACTGCAGACACAACCTCCATTTTCAAAAGCACCGTTAAAAACATCTTATCTCACTTACGCACCCAACCGGTAGTTAACCATACGAAAACTACTTTATCTTGCACATATCCACAGCAAAATACACTTATTGATATCTGTGATTCTCCTTAATTTGCACATTACTAACCACAGCAAAATACACTTATTGATATCTTTGATTCCCCTTAATTTGCACATTTCTAACCAAAATTCTAATACAACTATTGCTCCATAATACTTAAGCTAGTCATAAGTTTGCCTAAGATACTCCAATATAGAAACTATATTATGCCAATATATCACCTTTATCATTAATATATAAACTAATTGCTAACTTTTTATACTAATTGTTAAATTCTCAATTTTTAAATTCCAGTACCTAAATTTTGTAAACCTAACCTTACAATCTGTATATCCATTGTATAGCTATTGAGTAAGACCTATCATAAGACTGCCTGAAAAGCCTAGGCATACCTAGGCATATTATTGGCCATCTTGTAATATCAACTTTAATGTATAACTATAAGTACCCCCCACCTTGTATTACATGAAATAAAGAATTTGAATTTGAATATACAGATTGTAAGGTTAGGTTAGGTTTACAAAATTTAGGTACTGGAATATAAACATTGAGAATTTAACAATTAGTATAAAAAGTTAGCAATTAGTTTATATATTAATGATAAAGGTGATATATTGGCATAATATAGTTTCTATATTGGAGTATCTTAGGCAAACTTATGACTAGCTTAAGTATTATGGAGTAATAGTTGTATTAGAATTTTGGTTAGAACTGTGCAAATTAAGGGGAATCACAGATATCAATAAGTGTATTTTGCTGTGGTTAGTAATGTGCAAATTAAGGAGAATCACAGATATCAATAAGTGTATTTTACTGTGGATATGTGCAAGATAAAGTAGTTTTCGTATGGTTAACTACCGGTTGGGTCATAAGTGAGATAAGATGTTTTTAACAGTGCTTTTGAAAATGGAGGTTGTGTCTGCAGTTCTAGAGTTTTCAGGCAGGGAGTTCCAGATTTTAGGCCCTTTTATGCGCATTGAATTTTTGTATAGATTTAGTCGGACACGGGGAATGTCAAAGAGATGTTTATGTCTGGTATTATGTCTATGGGTCCTGTCACAACTGTCAAGAAAGTGTTTTAGCTCAGGGTTAAAGTTGGAATTAATGGTTCTATAAATGTAGATAGCAGAGTAGTAAGTATGGATGTTCTGGACAGTGAGTAGGTTTAGGTCTTTGAAGAGTGGGGGGGTGTGCTGCCTAGCGTTGGATTGTGTGATAATTCTTACTGCGGCTTTTTGTTGGGTTATTATTGGCTTTAGGTGGGTAATTTGAAGCCAGTGTCAGTCCCATAGTATGACCCCATGAGCTCAGTTCACTCGGATAAGCTGTGAGCAATAAATTTGGGCCTAGATATGAGAGAATGGGTCTGTGCGGTAATTGTGCACCATATAAAAAAACCTGCAGCACGCAGTGCATGAGAAAAAAACTGCGACCGTAGTTTTGGTTTAAAACAGTGACTTTGTGGTGTACATATTCTTGTATGCTTTTTATGGTTGTATTTGCGTTTTCTTGGTCTCATTTGACAGAATGGAAGATATATTACAGAAATAGAGATGATTTGATTGGTTTCAGGACTGAAAGTTGCATTGCCTTAAAAAAACTAAACAGATCACAGCTAAGAGACTCAACAATCCCTGGCTAACACCCAGCATCCTTAAATCCATTAACAAAAGACACCAATATGAAAAACAATACAGACGGGGTCTAATAACCAGAGAACAATCCAAACGCTACTCATCAATCCTTACCAGCCTGATAAGAAGGTCAAAAAAATTATATTATGAGAACAGAATACATAACATAAAAGGTGATATGAAAAAGACCTGGAAAACCCTATCTGCAATTCTAGGAAATAAAAAGATATCCAAGAACAATACCATCAAATTATCAAAAACAGATGAACCCCTACTCTCACCAACTGAGACAGCAAACAGACTTAATGTTTTCTTCTCCACCATTGGAAAGAATCTAGCGAGTAAAATCCCAAGCTCGAACACACGTCCAACAGACTACCTCGCCAACACCTACCCTAATACACTATTCCTAGCTCCTACCAACCCAACAGAAGTCTCACTCATAATCAACACCCTTAAAAACAAGGCAGGAGACATAAACAGCTTACCACCATTTATGTACAAAAAAGCTTCACAGGTACTGTCACCAATTATTGCAACACTTTTCAATAAATCCATTGAAACCTCTACATTCCCAACAATTCTCAAAATAGCAAGGGTCACCCCGATCCACAAAGGAGGTGATCAAAGAGACTTGAATAATTATAGACCAATATCTAATTTACCACTGCTCTCTAAAATCTTTGAAAAATTAATTCATAGACAGATCTCTTCCTACCTCGTCTCACACAACATACTCAACCCCTGTCAGTTTGGATTCAGGACCAACAAAAGCACAAATGAGGCCATTATGCACATGCTAGAGTTAATATACACCGCACTTGAGAAGAAAGAAGTCCCACTGGGAATCTTCATTGATCTACGCAAAGCTTTTGATACAGTCGACCATGATTTACTGCTCATAAAATTAGCACACTATGGTATAAGAGGGCACTCACTCAACTAATTAAAGTCATACCTCAGTAACAGAAGCCAATACGTGTACACAAATGGAGCGAACTCTTCCACACAACAAATTACAGTCGGAGTCCCTCAAGGAAGTGTACTGGGTCCACTCCTATTCCTCATTTACATAAATGACCTACCGAATGCATCACAACTACTCAAACCCATATTATTTACAGATGACACAATGTATGTCTTCTCTCACCCAAATCCAGTCATACTGGCCAATACTGTTAATGCCGAATTACAGAAAATATCAACATGGATGACGACTAATAAACTTTACTCTAAATACTGACAAGACCTACTTCATACAGTTTGGAAACAGAGCCACAAATGTTCCACTTAACATAACACTCAATGGTTCACCCATTACAAGACTCACAGAGGGAAAATTCCTAGGAATCCACATTGACAGTAGCCTTAAATTCCAAACACATATACAACACATTTCCAAGAAAATCTCAAAGACAGTAGACATATTATCAAAAATATGCTACTATGTGCCTCAATCAGCTCTCATTGCACTATATCACTCACTCATCTACCCATATCTCACCTATGGAATCTGTGCATGGTGTTCAACAACATTAAATCACCTTATGCCACTCATAACCCAGCAAAAGGCTGCAGTCAGAATGATAACAAATTCCCACTCTAGACAGCATACTCCACCAATATTCAAAAGCCTAAAACTACTCACCATAAAGAACATTTACACTTATTCTTGTGCCTACTACATACATAGAACGCTACATTCTAATATAAACCCTCCGCTCAAAATTCTCCTCACCAACCTTAATAGGACCCATGACCACAACACAAGACAAAGATCACTTTTTGATATACCCCATGTCCATATCAACCTATGTAAAAATTCTATGCACATAAAGGGCCCCAGAATCTGGAATTCATTACCAGTAAATACTAAAATAACCTTGTCTGAAAATCAGTTTAAGACTCTTCTCAAAAACCACCTACTCACCCTAAACTAAATACTCATACTGTAAATTACTTTTAAAAATGCTCATTGTTATTTTCCTATAAAATAATTTCAATTTTTACTATTATGTTACTATTATGTTACCACCTACTCACCCTAAACTAAATACAGTGGTACCTCGGTTAACGATATTTTTTCGTTCCAGAATGCTGTTCAAGTGCCATTACCAAGCGAATTTATCCCCATAAGGAATAATGTAAAATAGACTAGTTCTTTTAGACCCCCAAAAATACACTTACAAAAGCATTTAAAAAAATAAACTTACATAAAAGGGCATGTTTGGGGACCATCGTTTACCTCGAAAAGGGCATGTTTGGGGACCATCGTTAACCGAGGTACCACTGTACTCATAATGTAAATTACTTTAAAAAATGCTCAATGTTATTTTCCTTAAGATAATTTCAATTTTTACTATTATATTACCATCCTACTAAACACTTGTTACAATGTAATATCATCATATTGTAATTTAAACAATGTATTATCATCATATTATAATTTGAACGATCTAATAAAACATATTCACTCAATTTCTCTAATATTATGTTCATAGTCTATAAGCCATTAGATTAAGCTGCCACTAATGCCATGGCATGTCAGTGGCTCTCCTTGCACTTCAGTTTATGATTGTAATAACAAAACCTATGTAAACTAGCAATGAAATAAATATTTGTATTTGTATTTGTAAATGTTCAATTTTTGCCACTGTTCAAGAGTTCACAAATCACATTACACGTCCGATACACGTCAACTGGTGGGTCTAATATGCGTTCACAAATGTGCTGATATTATTGTGAAGGTTTACTCAGCCCTGTCTGATGTGCCAAATTTAGATGCACATCACATATAGACCTGACATAAAATCAGTGGTTAGTACCTCACTCATGGATCCAAACTCCAAAACCTTTTAAGTCATGGGTGACATGTCGAGTAGATTTCTATGGTTTGTCAACATAGCATAAAATTTCTCACCAATTTCTTTAACCCTTTGAGGGTCGAGAGGCCCTCTCCCAAACTTGTTCTCAGGGTCGAAAAATTTAAAAAAAAAAAAAAAAAAATTTCTTATGAAATGATAGAGAATCTTTTTTTGATCATAACGACACCAAAATTATGAAATTTGATGGAAAACTAACGGAATTATGCTCTTGCGAAGTTAGCTGTATCGGCGATATTTACGCATCGGCGATTTTGCCCACTTTGAGCCTTATTTTCAGCAAATTCCAATGTTTCTGTCTACTAAAATTATAGCTATTTAGCTAGAATTCTATTTGTTCTATCAATTGAGTATAAGAAACCTATAATTTACCGATTTCAACTACCCAATAAGTTGGTCAGAAATTGGCAATTTGGCCAATTGCACACAAATTTCAAAAGACGCCAATTTCAAAATAGGGTCCAGAATAAACGAGACAGACATTCCTGGCACTAAAATAACATTTTATCTGTTCATTAGTCACGTCTCCAGGCCCCTCCTACATTACTTTTGCTTTCCATTTTGAATTTTTATTCTTGCAAAAAAAATAGAAGATTTACTGTTATGTATACAACTGCATAATAATAATATCAGTGCACTTGTGCAAGAATATTAGACATGCCAGTTGATGTGTATTGGACGCATGGTGTGATTTGTTTACTCTTGAACAAAAGTAGCAAAAATCGAATATTTTCGCTACTTTGCGCTCAGTTTCAAGGTACTTGTCATCGTAAAACCAATCAAAATCATCACTATCAAATGAGACCAAGAAAACCAGAATACATCCATAAATACCATACGAAAATACACCCGAAAGTCGCTGTTTTAAACCCAAAAAACGGTCGGAGTTTTTTTTTCTCATTATGCACTGCGTGCTTCAGGATTTTTTTTATACTGCGCACACTGACCACGCAGACCCATTCTTTCATATGTAGGCCTGCCAGCTTTCTTCCACCAGATTTGAAGGTGCTAGAATTTATGAGTACAAGTACGTGACTGACCCTGGCTACAATGACGTACTAGTACGTGACCGACCCTCAAAGAGTTAATTATCAACAGTCTAGTGAACAAGATCTCGGACTTGCGTGCATTACTATTTTCTTTGTATGTAACTGGTTGCTGTTATTATTCGATCACTGATTTATTATTATTATTACAATCAAAACTAAGCACTAAGCCCACAAGGGTCATACACTGACTTCCTTACAATACTTTTCTTTGTTAAAGCTTGCTTACTTTTTTCTTCGTCACTTCATAACAGAGTATGCAACTCCTGGTAAAGTCTAATGCTTTGTGCTGTTGTAATTTTAATTCCAGTTTTTTTCCATTTTCCCTACATAAAATTTATGGTATTTTGTACATGGAATCTCATATGCATCCACCAGCATTTTCTAGGAATTTTAATCAAATTTTTTGTGAAACTTAGATTTGAAATACAACATTGATATTAAAACTTATGAATAAAATAGGTATTTCAAGAAATTTTGTATGATATGGCAGTACCAACATATTCTTGGTTGAGTATAGTTCATTTCCTTTTTTATTTTATAGGCTATTTCATATATCATGATTTTATGGATGAAAAAATTATGGTTAATGCTTTAGCTCTTATTAGGTGTTATTTAAGTTTAGTCTCTGTTATTTCAACATTCGTTTTAATTTCAGCACATGAGCCTGTGAAAGCAAAACCCCTGGGTTGTGGGTGTTTCAATGGAGGCATCTGTGTCCTGAACAGTTCTAACGTTCTTCGTTGTGAGTGCCGTGAAGGCTACTCTGGAGAACTTTGTGAGACCTATGTGGCGCGCAGTTTTATTCCACGGCAGCCTTGGTCACCCGCCACTGTGATTGTACCCATAGTTCTTATCATCCTAGTGTTAGGTGTTCTTGCAGCTCTTTATGTCTTCTTTAATCGTCGCCACATGTAAGTATTAATGTACTATTATAATTTAATATTTTACATTTTTATGTATTGATCATATCTTCCCATTTTTCCCATGTGCTTTTAGTAAGTATTTAACAACTCTTAGTGTATTTAAATCCAAATCAATAAGAAAAATGATAAATTTTTGAATTTATATTGATTTGTAGAAAAGTATGTATAAATGTAATACTGTATAAGAAGTAACTTTTCTTTCACAAAGTTCATATTACACACAGTATTTTGGGCAAGTCTTAATTTAACAGTTAAGTAAACAATGCTCATTAATTTGCCTAGTTGTCACTTGTTTGTGTGTTAATATATTGTGAGAGAATGACTTTTTTTATTTCTCTGCTATTTGGATTACTGTACTTCTGAGGCATTAATAATTCAAGCTGTGTGCTATGTCTAGAATGTTGCAGTGAGAATTCAAGTGAGACTAACTTGAAAACACCAAATATATTAGAAAATGATTTAAGGATTAGAAAGTTCATATACGTACTTAATATAACTGTTAATTATTATTATTTAATATAGATGTTTGCTGAACCTGTAGGGGCTATTCAGCATTGGTGAATGAGAGGAAGAATTCTTGGATCGAGTGATTCGTCATTGAGGCATTCTTCTTTGAAGGGAATATTATTTTAAATTTTTTGAAGATGGGAAAATGCACTGACCATAGTCTAACGGTGATGTTGTTAGACTTTTAAGAGTGACATTCTTAAGTAGACTTACGGTAATAAGCAGTGGAAGGCATTTCATTATTATTATTATTACAGCATAGCATTATTATTTAGGAACCTTATAACATTCCCTTCATTCTCAGCAAACTCATTGATGCTATTCAAGTGCCAACCAACAAGAGCTGGGACAGATGACATCTGTAAGACATGCTTCCACACTTCATCTAAACACCTTTTAAAGTGGATTTGATTTGAGGAGATTATACCTTTTTATCAGAAAATAGGAGTGACTCCTATTTTTGAAAGCCAAATTCATGGTCAAGCACTATTTGTAAGCTGGTAGAAATCTTGGTTAATAAATGATGTGAGAGAAACTCAAATCTCTCTCATCAGTTTGGTTGTAGACGTGAGCTGCTCCACCATCGATCCTGCCTCAGTACATATTTTCAGAACACCTTTGCAGATGATAATTCAGTCACTGCTAACTTTTAACTAGAAAATCTTATGACACTATGATAATACAATATGTGGCATCACATATGCTACACATAGCTGTTAAAGGAAACAATCTTTTATGTTAGGTTGTGTAAAGTTATCATGTGCCAATTTTATTAATCAAATTGATTTCTGTGAAATAATTGAAAATGTTTCTTCTGATCAAAAATAAGTAATTTTTGACTGTTTGCTTATCTTAAGTTTAATAAATTTAATGGTCTTTTAGGTGCCATCAAGACTATTGTTAAAAATTTGTATGTTTTGAACATTGAAGTTACACAAAACTTAGTTACTTATTTAAATTCTTAAAAGATGATCAGTCTTATAGATTTTTGCCTGTGTAGGTTCCAATCAAATACAGTACTGCTTTTCATACGATAATTGCTGAATGTTACATATGATTAGCTTCAGCCCTTCTATGCTGATTATGTGATTATTAAAAATCTGAGAGTAACTCAAGATTAGTGTGCTTGTGTATTTTTGGCCATTGGTCTCTTTGGTCTTCCCCTGATTTGAATTAGATTCGGTCTGTGTGTCCTAATTTACTATTTTTATTGAAGAAATCTGAATATTAATTTCCATATGATGACTTGTGACTGCATTTTTTTATTCTTTTGAAATCCACAAAAATATTTAACTGCATTGTCAACTTATGCCACACTGTACTTTTTGCAATCACGTACATTAAGGTACCGGATTGGAGTCATAGAATACTGGGATACCTTTCTTGGATTGTGTAGTGACTGAAACACCTAGTTACTGTTGCTTTTTACTTCGCCGTGTAATGTTTTGTTATCCTGAACATCCAACTGTTAATTTTAATTCATACATAAATCAGTAATATAACCAGCTAATTCTTTTATAAGCTGTGACCTGATCTTACCTTGTATTAAACAAACAAACAAACAAACAAACAAACAAACAAACAAACAAATTTTATTTCATTGCAGGTTACATGGGTATTGGAAGTTACAATGTAAATTGAGTGCAAGGAGAGCCACTGACATGCCATGGCATTAGGGGCAGCTTATTCTAGTCCTTAAAAACTAGGTACTTAATATTAGAGAAATTTATTGAGTTTATTCTAGTTAAAATTATTTTCAAAATTACAATATGATGAAATTTTACTGTTTAAATTATTATATAATGATATTAGATCTTAGATTGTTACAGGTGTTAAGATTCTTGAATGATAATATGGAATTGAGATTATCTTAAGGAAAATAACATTGAGCATTTTTGACATTAACTTATAATATGAGTAGGGGGTAACATAATAGTAACATATTATTAAAAATTGAGATTATCGTATAGGAAAGTAACAATGAGCATTTTTCAAAGTAGTTTATAGCATGATCATTTAGGTTTGGGTGAGTAGGTGGTTTTTGAGTTGAGTCTTAAATTGATTTTCAGACAAGATTATCTTAATATTTACTGGTAATGAATTCCAGATTCTGGGGCCCTTTATGTGCATAGAATTTTTACATAGGTTGATATGAACACGGGGTATATCAAAAGTGATCTGTGTCGTGTGTTGTGGTCATGGGTCCTATTAAAGTTGGTGAGGAGAGTTTTGAGCAGAGGGTTTATATTAGAGTGTAAAGTTTTATATATGTAGTAGGCACAAGAGTAAGTATGAATGTTCTTTACGGTGAGTAGTTTGAGACTTTTGAATATTGGTGGAGTATGCTGTCTAGAGTGGGAATTTGTTATCATTCTGACTGCGGCCTTTTGTTGTGTTATGAGTGGTCTAAGGTGATTTAACGTTGTTGATCCCCATGCACAGATTCCATAGGTGAGATACGGGTAGATAAGGAATGATAGAGTGCAAGGAGAGCTGATTGAGGTACATAATAGCGTATCTTTGATAATATGCCTACTGTCTTCAAGATTTTCTTGAAATTTGTTGTATGTGTTTGGAATTTAAGGCTACTGTCAAAGTGGATTCCCAGGAATTTTCCTCTGTGAGTCTTGTGATGGGTGTACCATTGCTGTTATGTTAAGTGGAACATTTGTGACTTTGCTTCCAAACTGTAGGAAGTAGGTCTTGTCAGTATTGAGAGTAAGCTTGTTAGTCGTCATCCATGTTGATATTTTCTGTAATTCGGCATTAACAGTGTTGGCCAGTATAACTGGGTTTGGGTGAGAGAAGACATATGTTGTGTCATCTGCAAAAAAAATGGGTTTGAGAAGTTGTGATGCATTCGGTAGGTCATTTATGTAAATGAGGAATAGGAGGGCCCCAGGACACTTCCTGAGGGACTCCGATTGTAATTGGTTGTGTGGAAGAGTTCTTCCATTTGTGTACACGTATTGGCTTCTGTTGTAAGATTAAGCATACTCCATGACCATGTATTTTACATTAAGTAGTTTTAGTTTTTCATTACATTAATGGTATAAAATACTGACAATTTGGGATAATGGATGAATAAAAAAAAGGCACAATCCCGGGACTGGAACAATACACACACAACCCGCACATATAAAAGAATTGTCCAAGTCCGAAACGTCGTCGTAAGCTCCTCTCTTTTATATGTGCGGGTTGTGTGTGTGATGAATAAGATACTTGACCCTGCATCACCGGGGGTATCTTTATTGGTGAGACATTTCTGCCTGCAAAGAAGGGAAAAGTAATGTATTATAAGCATCTGAAAAGAATTGTACAGCACTTTCATTGTTTGGTACTATCAGTATATGGAACAAGATATTAAAAGGGCATTGCCAGAGATGGAAGACTTAGTGTGATGCTGTTTCTTTGAGACATTGACACACATACATACAGCCTCTCCTCACTTAACGACGGAGTTCTGTTCCTGAGACCACGCCGTTAAATGAATTTGTCGCTAAGTGAGGAGCATACTATAATGGTAGTGAGTTTGTGTCAACCATCTTTGATATTGTTTTAATGCCACCTTTTCACCATTTATAACATTTCTGGTATACAGTGGACCCCGGATTACGTCATTATTTCGCTCCAGAATGCTGTTCAAGTGCCGTTACAAACGAATTTGTTCCCATAAGGAATAATGTAAATTAGATTAGTCCTTTTAGACCCCAAAAATACACTTAAAAGCACTTACAAAAATACACTTACATAATTGTTCGAGTTTGGAGCAGTATGTAATCCGGGGTCCATTGTATTTTTAAATGTTTATACAGTAGTGTACTGTATATTGAAATAAACAGAATAGAGGAAATCAGTTCTAATATACATTATTTAGGTATGAATACTGGTCAGAGAGCCCGTCGTAAGTCCGAGGCATCGGTAAACGAGTACATCACTAAGTGAGGAGGGGCTGTATATTCATACATATGTACATGGAAAACTGAAGGTCAACAACTAAGCCTCACTGATTACTCCTGTGGCCTAATTCATTTATATGATTAACATAAAAGCTCCTTCCCCTCCCCGTCCTTCCCAAGAGAGTAGATATGCATAAGCCAATAAGGGTGGATACTCACCAATGTTTTGACCCAATCCAAAGCTGACCATTTTGGATTGGGTCACTGGGGACATCCCTGAATTTCCTATTTTACCTTTATCTACTCACTAAAAGAGCATCCTGGCACCAGTGGGCCACATTTGCAAAGATAGGTTCAGCTTCCAGAAAGGCAGAAACAACAAGTATTCCAGTCTCCATGCATGGTAAGCATACAGGAGTTCAAGGAATCAACCGAGATGAACTCGCACCACAAAAAAGGTAAGGAGGGCCTCGCTTACAGCTCTTCACCTTACAGAGTTTTGCTAATACAGTGATTTTCAGTTACACCCATTCTTCATTTATTCAGACTTCCTATAATAAATATATTCAACTTTCACTATAAACTAAGGATGAAAATATTTTAAGGTAAATAATGTGTTCTTCATGAGAAAGTGGAACAGAATTCTTCCTCCGTAAGCATGCGTGATGTAAGAGGCAACTAAAATGTGGGAGCAAGGGGCTAGTAACCCCTTTTCCTGTATAAATTACTAAATTTAAAAGAAACTTTCTTTTTCTTTTTGGGCACTCTGCCTCGGGGGATACGGCCGGTTTGTTGAAAGAAAGAAGAAATAATTGTGTACTGTATATGCATTTTTTAGGCCTAGCTCTATTGCTCACTTAATATACGATAGTATAAACATGTTATCAGGCTTTTATATGCATTTGAAAGTAAAAAGCTGTTTCCCTTCACAACGATTTTCACTTTACAGCAGTAGCCTGAACCTAACCTGCTATGTGCAGGACCTGCCTGTATCTGCCTGCTGAATTAGGAGGGAAGGAGGGTAGTGGAGATATTAAGGATGGTTGATGACCAGGATAAGGAGTAAAAGATGAATTTTAAAATACACTACTTTTTGTTAGGAATATGTATAACTTTGGAAAAATACTATAATAAAGCTATTATAATTTCCAGAACACTAAAGGCCGTGGTCTTCCTGGTTCTAGTGTCGTGTTCAGACAAGGAACAAATGTTGAGATAGGACCACCTTCATTCATGGCACCTCCAGACGGAGCTAATGGGGTAAGTTGTTTAATGTTTGCTTAATGAGGCATTTTGCTTTAATATTACCATAACATTTACCATTTTTTATTTTTATTTTAAGAAATATTATGGGACTTTTTAAGTTAATATTCTTGCAGTCTTCAGAGTCATGTTTTTGTATTATTGTAGCAGGAAACAGTAATTGATGTACAATATTATTTTCCTAGAAAATTTTACAATACAGGTATCTTTCCTAGCTAATAATTATGAAGTAAAATATTATTTATTCAATATTTAAACTAATAAAAACAAAAAAATGCATCAAACATTGAATATTTCATGCCAGCTGTTATGAAATGTCATGTCTAAGGGCAGTGTGTGGTGTAAATATTATGCAGAGAATTCATAGTGTGGCAATAAGAGGTGTGGAGTTACTAAAAGTATTATTCAGAGGGCTGAAGAGGAGTTGTTGAGGTAGTTTGGTCATTTAGAGAGGATGGAGCAAAATAGGATGACTTGGAGGATGTATAAATCTGTAGTTGGGGGAAGTAAAGGTAGGGGAAAGGATGGAGGGAGTGGGTAAAAGAGGTTTTATGTGCAAGTGGCTTGGACATGCAGCAGGCATGTGTGTGCATGTTAGATAGTGAATAGAGAAGAATGATTTTTGGGACCTGACGAGCTGTTGGAGTGTGAGCAGGGTAATATTTTGTGAAGAGATTCAGGGAAACCAGTTAGCCAAACTTGAGTCCTGGAGGTGGGAAGTACATTGCCTGCACTTTAAAGGAAGGGTTTGGGACATTGGCTGTTTGGAGTGACATCTAAATTGTCATATCTGAGCGCCTTTGCAAAGACAGTGATTATGTGTGAATGATGAAGAGAGTGTTTCTTTTTTGGGCCACCCTGCCTCGGTGGGAGACGGCTGTGTTAAAAAAAAAAATTATTGAATAGTAATCTTGCACATGGTAGCCCTTGCCCCGTTTATTAGGTACAATACAACACAATTTATATTTCTTTATGCAGTACAAATATTGTACATAGTCTAAATGTAATAAAACATTGGTAGGCACACAAGAAAGCCACTAATATACATTGCATTTCAAGCAAACTAATCAAAATACTTAAATTTTACTTAATATTTAGACATACTATTAAGTAGAATTTCTAATGCAGTTAACTACAATTATATGCACAATAAGAAAGGTAGCTAATGAACAAATGGTACAATTTCAAAAGTATGACATTATTTCAAACTGATTCAATGATCTTCACCCATTTCAGTCTGCCATATTCTAACACCCTTACTTTATTTTCACTCCTCTGACAACCCCATCTTTGACAGACTTCCTTTGACAACAGATTACACAACCTTTGATTATACTTGCTTTAGCACTCCTCACTACCCTTACTAACTACCTCTGTTATACTCTCCACCCTTGCTAGGTCTCAGATCAAGCATACTAAACAGTTAGCACACACTATCCTGCAGTACTGTATGATTCTTGAGGGTTTAGCATTTAGTTTGATTATAATAATAAAACAGGAAGTTACTTACAATAGAAATACAGTGGGAATACAAAATATATGGATAAACAAAGATGGAGAGGGGCTTGAACTGTGGTTCCAAAGTGCTCTGCTGCCTTAGCCAGGCTTGTAATAGGGAAGATTCAGAAACAGTACTTTGTACGTGTTTCTGTCAGAGACACCAACTAAACACTTTGCTACAGCCCAGGAGCTTTTAACAGTAAATTTATTCTTACCTCCCTCAAGCCTATATACTCTATAAACTCAGATTAAGACGTAATGAATGACTGTAAATAAATACGTACACAAAGATGGACAGTCTACATACTTATCATGCCTTCTTCTGAGTGCAAGGAGGTAATACCTCATGACAGTCAAACCAATACCTGAAATTGTGACTATCTCTTTATGTCATAACACTTTAAAGGCATTTGATATGGCTTGAAAACTGTACATGATACTTACCTTTTCCTTCAAGGACTGTACCTTGTATACAGGCATACCTTGCTAATATGTAACTTCACTAGTATGGTACTTTTCAATTATATTCATGGTTATTATTTAGCAGTGATGTGCACATCAGCCTGTTTACAGCATTTGTGCACTGTGTCAGTGTCATATTCTTGCAATTTTCGAACTTTTTACTTGTGTTATTGTTATTATTGTAATTATTAATTACAGTACAATGGCCCCTAAGTTTAATTTTAGTGAAGAGTCAATAGCCTCTTTAAATCAAAAGCTAGAAATGATCAGGCTTAGTGAGAAAGGCATGTCGAATGTCAAAATAGGCTGTAAGCTAGGTTTGGTTCTCCAAACAGTTAGTACAGTAGTGAACTCAAAGAAGTTCTTGAAAGAAATTAAAAGTGCTACTCTAGTGAACATGAAAATGATAAGATAGTGTAAACATGTTTTAGGCTTTTTATATGCACTGGCAAGGAAAAGGCTGATTCGTTTATGGCAGTGGTCTGGAATCTAATCTGCCATATTAGTAAGGTATGCTACACTGCGAGCAGCAGTGCATATACCTGGAGTGTATGTGGAGGGTGTTCCAGGGTCAATGCCCCCGTGGCCCAGTACATGACCAGGCCTTGCAGAGAGAGATTTATCTCAGTAGATACACTTAGTTTGCTTTAATCTATATGTATTGGGAATTATTCTTGACTGGCGGTGTAGAGGTGATATGTAGCCTTAATAACTCCTGTGTAACTGATAGTCCTTAAACCTAATAAACCAGCCAATCCTTCAAGCAATTCACATTCCCTTCATTTAAGATAAAGCCTAGTTTATTTATATGATTTCTGTTGCATTAAATCTAAAGTATGTACACAACATTGATAATATATGCATTTATATATCAGTAACTTTTATCAATTTTGTTTTTATAGCTAGCACAATGGAAGCAGTTACCTACTGCCTACACTGTAAGAATTTAATATTTTAATTATAGCGATGAGTGAGACTTGTAATGAATATGGTAACCTAAATAATTACAGGGAAGTGTGCATAATGAATGAATAGAAAGTATGAGGGTGCTTTATATGGATTTTTATGACAATTGTCCTAGTTTAAACCCAAATATTGTCTCATTTTCATTTTCAAGAGCATAGATGTTGAAAACAATTTTTTTGCCTTTTATTTGCTGTATGACCCTTGTGATTATGTATGAGTGAGGTGAAAGTGTTGAATGATGATGAAAGTATTTATATTTTTGGGGATTTTCTTTTTGGGTCACGCTGCCTCGGTGGGAGACGGCCGACTTGTTGAAAAAAAAGACCCTTGTAGGTTTAGCGCTTCTTTTTATTATAATAATTTGCCCTTTATTTACTTTCTGATGTTTGTTTTATTTGGCACATTCATATTTTTATATATCAGTATGAAGGTAGTGCTTGGTCACTCCAAAGAAAAATTCTGATTAAAATATTTTGGTAGTTAATGGAAAGAGGAGTAGGGGTCATCCTAGGAAAGTTTGGAAGGAGGGCATAAAAGGGGTTTTGTGTGCTAGGGGCTTGAGCATCCAGCAGGCATATGCAAGTACGTTAGAGTGGGGTGAAGAGGAGTGGATTTTATGGCTTAACATGTTGGAGTGTAAGCAAAGTAATATTTATGAAGGGATTCAGAAATACCTGAAGATGGGAAATACAGTGCCTGTACTCTGAAGGAGAGAAAGGGATGTTGCACTCTAGAGGGTCATTTGAAGTGTGATATCTGCATGCTTTAAATGAAAGAGGCAAGATGTGTAATAATTTTCATTTTTATTGTTAATACACACATTTTTCTGTATACAGGTGCCTATAGAGGGAGATGTTAATCTTGGTGAAATTGCTGCAAAGAATCATAACTTCAGCAATCCTATGTATGATGCCATGGGATCCATGGAGGGAGCTGCAACAGAACAGACCAATACAAAAGGTCTCTATGAAGTGCCCTTAGATACCAGTAAGACTAAGGGTTACAGCATGGAGGCACAGGAGACCAGTAATGGGTCAACACAACCTCCACCCCTAGCTGTTCTCTCTCCATCAGCCATGATGCAAAAAACTTCACCTAATATACAGATTCGTAAAAAAGAGCTAAGTCCTTCTAGTAATGACACTGGCAAGGACACTCAAAAGCTGGTGGTGGAGGATGATAACTCTGAATGTTAAGACTATATTAAAATTTGCGTTATACGCAGAAACTATTAACTGATTCAGCGCTGCCACTACCTGTGCTAAGGGATGCCGTCCCAAATGCAAACCAGATAATGATAATTTTATTTTAATCGAAAGTCAGATAATGATATAAGGCTGTTGCGTACTGATATGTAAGGTTGAGATTATTCAGTGTATTGATACACTTGCGAAATTTTGTAATTTACAATTTTTAAGCAAGGTTAAATTTGTTACTGTAACTAAAATGTTTTTGGTGCTTAGTGTATGAAATGACTTAAGAGTGGAAGTAATTTCATCATGTGAAGATATGATGTTTATATTAGATACTGTATAGAACTCGTGGAAATAATTTTTAAATATACAATGTAGTAAATGCATTGGTTGGATATACATAGTAATATGTAAATTGCTCTATTTTTACACAAGCATATAGACTGTTTGTATATTTTCATCTTTGTAGAACCAAGATTTTTATTTTAGTTAATTTAGGGCCAAGGGTCTTAAACTTACAAATGGTCCAGATTTTACCATAGTTATACATTTTCCTCCTATTTATCTCATTGCTAACACTTCCTTGTTTTAGAGGCATTGAATGAATTTAGATTTCATATATGAAGTGACATATGTCTTTTATATTGAAGCTAGCCGTCACATTAAATATCATGACACATTCCATGTCGTAGAGTATCAATGATGTACTTATTTGAAGTGACTTTATGTACAATAAATATTTTGTTAAGTATGGGTTAGTGAATCCTACCAAATGAGCTGACCACTGGTAAGAGCCTTGTAGATGACTGGTTGATTCTCTTGAAGAAATAAATATATTTTAAAATTTTAGGTACCCACCTATTGTCCTTGAGACAACTTGAGGGCTTATATATATATATATATATATATATATATATATATATATATATATATATATATATATATATATATATATTACGTATATATATATCGTATATATATATACGTATATATATATACGTATATATATATACGTATATATATATACGTATATATATATATATATATATATACTATATATATACTATATATATATACGTATATATATATACGTATATATATAATATATATATATATATATATATATACATATATATATATATACGTATATATATATACGTATATATATATACGATATATATATACGTATATATATATACGTATATATATATACGTATATATATATACGTATATATATATACGTATATATATATACGTATATATATATACGTATATATATATACGTATATATATATACGTATATATATATACGTATATATATATACGTATATATATATTATATATACGTATATATATATATTATATATATATACGTATATATATACTATATATATATATATATATATATACGTATATATATATATATATATATATATATATATATATATATATATATATATATATATATATATATATATATATATATATATATATATATATATATATATATATATATATATACGTATATATATATATATATATATATATATATATATATATATATATATATATATATATATATATATATATATATATACTGCAAACAATCGCAGACAGGCACATAGTTATGAAGACAAGCCACGTGGGTGGAAATTTCAAGCTTTCACACTCAGTGCGCATCAAGGTACCAAAGTGCAGGCACAACTGAAGTGAAGGAAGTTCTCAGAGTAGCGCAGTGCTGGTTTGTCACCTGCCGCACTGTGCTACTCTGAGAAAACTTCCCCTCACTCCTTCAGCTGTTGCCTTGCAACTTTGCATAGCTCCTGATGATGCACTGAGAAGTGTGAAAGTACTTGAGCTTAAGATTTCCACCCCCGTGGCTTGTCTTGCATATACGTATATATATATATTGCAGAGGCACCACTGCTTTTACCAATGGAATTCTTCCTATGGACATTTTATTGTAAATAATGGTGTGTAAATACTGAAGACTTATTTGATTTATTCCATTTTGCTGTGAGTGGAGAGTCTATTGTAGATCATTTACTCAATCATATTTGACATTATTGAAATGTCACAAATGTGTATTACTTGACCCATCATAAGGAGTCCTATCCTAGCTCTACATTTCTGATGAGGTTGTATTATGTTGATTTGTTTCCATTGTTATAGGCAGTGCAATAATTAATAATGTTAACATATAAAATTTGTTATTTTCCTTACTAGGGGGTGGGAGGGCTAGAAATTTGATATGTAATCAAGAAAAAATTGTACTGTATATCAAATAAAATAAAAGTTTAAATACAAATTTCAGCATTGTGCCTATATATGGGTATAGTTATTCTCTATCCAAAACAGCAATGTAGTGACACAGTCAAAGTCATATCCTGCTCAGCACATAATTACAAATAGCATCCTTGATGAAGGGCTCTTGATTTAAAGCAGCACTGTATGACCCTGGTGGTTTAGCGCTTATTTTTTATTATTTTAACCCTTTGGGGATTCGTCCCGTAGTTCTACGCCATAAGCTAGCTCACTCAGATAAGCTGTGAGCAGTAAATTTTGGCCTAGATATGAGTGAATACATCTATGTGGTAAGTGTGCACCACATAAAACAAATCCTGCAGCACGCAGTGCATAATGAAAAAAAAAAAGACCGTATTTTTGGATTAAAACTGACTTTACGGTGTTTTTTTGTATGTTTTTTACAGTTGTATTCACGGTTTATTGGTCTTGTTTGATAAAATGGAAGATATATTACAGAAATAAAGATAATTTTGATTGGTTTTAGTACTGAAAATGGCTTGAAACTGAGCTCAAAGTAGCAGAAATGTTCAATTTTTGCCGATGTTCAAGAGTAAACAAATGATGTGTCTTGTCCAATACATGTTAGCTGGACCTTGAAAGGGATGATATTAATTTGAAGAATTGGATCAACTTTCCTAAATACCTTCAAACCTAAATACCTTCCATTCCACAGGTGCTGTGTAACACCCCTATATATTGAACACTTCCCAATGAATATAATTAAACTCTCTTCAAAGAGGGAGGGATGATCCCTTGTCAAGGCAAAGGGACTCTTAATCTGAGGAACTTTTCCATTTGTCTCCCTCCTTGGAGCAAATCTAAATCCCCCTCCTCTTCTAACCTCATTAGCAGGGAAATTTTACTATGTTGTAAAATACAGCTCCTAGATGAGAAAAGAGAGCACTATCAACACGTTTAACATAGCTTCTGAGGGTGCTGCTGAGGTCATTGTATTGCTCCACTAAAATAAATTCAGAATAAACTTTAGGGCAGGTCAGTTGACCCTCCAGCAAGAGACTGGAGGAAACTTGACAGAACCTCTGATGACAAATATTGCCTTTAGTTGCTTTAAGATCCAGGAGTGCCAACTGAAGGTGTGTGACTCCTGGCATTCTTGCAGGTTCGCACACTGCCAGTAAGTGAAAAAAAAGTTACATGGTTAGTGCTCTAATGAAGACTGTTTTGCCAAACCTAGATCAGCCAATTCTGGAGGTACCAGCCTGGCATTCTGGGTAGGAAAAAATGGCACTTACTTGTCTCAGTGGAAGTGAGGGGTGGATACATGGTTTCTTTTAAATAAGAGTTGCCCTTAACTTAAACAAGATACAGCCTCTCCTAGATCCCAAATGACTGCAAAACCCTTGACTGATCCAAGTACAATCACAGACCTTCCTCAGAACTCAATCACTTTTGAGCATCCAATATATACTTGCTCTCGTGTTAGTGTGACTTTGTAAATGGTCCAAGTCGGACCAAGATGTTGTCATAAGCTCTCTTTCTATGTGCGGGTTATTTGTGTATTGTTCCAGTCACAGTATTTTGTCTTTCTGTTCTTTATACATATTTGATAAAACTTCTGTGAATCATATACTGTTAATGTTATTCAAACTTGTTTTTATAAAGTTAGGGATCTAGTGTAGGTTAGGTAATACAAAAAAAAAAAAGAAAAAAAAGAATATTTACATGGAAATTCTACAATAAGATTACTCATGTAAAGCATATACCAATTTGATTTCTTATTGGCACAGTATAATTTTCAATGGCACAGTATAATCTTGAATAATCAAGAGTAGGGATTGTGAACATTCTGCTTTAATGAATACAAATTTGAGCAACCGCTTATTGCCTCAACCCGGTACGTACCTGCCTATTTTGATGACCCCGATATGGTATCAGCTTCACCCATGATGCCTCTTAAAATTCACAGATTAAGTACCAAAGAGAAGAAAGGTTGACAGTCCTGCTAAACCACCATAACAAAAGAGGATGAACCACTAAGAAAAACAACTCAGAAGCTTTTTTCCCATTAGATGAACTCTAAGCACACCAATGGACACTTTTTATGTAAAGTAAAGTAAATTTTATTTCTTTGCAAATATACATAGATATTGGTAGTTACAATCATAAAACTGAAATGCAAGGAAAGCCACTGGCATGCCATGGCATTAGGGGCAGCTTAATCTAATGACTTATAGACTATGTACATAATACTAGAGAAACTGATTCAGTTTATTCTAGTTATATATTTTATTTCAAATTACAATATGATGATATTATACTGTTAAAATGACAATATGATTATATTAAATTGTAACAAGTGTTTAGGAGGATGGTAATATAAAATTGAGATTATCTTAAGGAAAATAACATTGAGCATTTTTGAAAGTAGTTTACAGTATGAGTATTTAGTTTAGGGTGAGTAGGTGATTTTTGAGAAGAGTTAAATTGATTTTCAGACAAGGTTAACTTAATATTTACTGGTAATGAATTCCAGATTCTGGGGCTCTTTATGTGCATAGAATTTTTACATTGGTTGGTATGGACTCGAGGTATGTCAAAAAGTGATCTGTGTCTTGTGTTGTGGTCGTGGGACCTATTAAAGTTGTTGAGGAGAATTTTGAGCGGAGGGTTGATATTAGCATGTGGAGTTTTATGTATGTAATAGGCACATGAATAGGTATGAATGTTTTCTACGGTGAGTAGTTTTAGAGTTTTGAATATTGGTGGAGTATGCTGTCAAGAGTGGGAATTTGTTATCATCCTGACTGCAGCCTTTTGCTGGGTTATGAGTGGTCTAAGGTGATTTAATGTTGTTGAGCCCCATGCACAGATTCCATAGGTGAAATAAGGGTAGATAAGTGAATGATATAATGCAAGGAGAGCTGATTGTGGCACATAATAGCATATCTTTGATAATATACCTACTGTCTTTGAGACTTTCTTGGAAATTTGTTGTATCTGTGTTTGGAATTTAAGACTTCTATCAAGGTGGATTCCTAGGAATTTTCCCTCTTAGTCTTGTGATGGGTGAACCATTGAGCGTTATGTTAAGTGGAACATTTGTGGCTTTGTTTCCAAACTGAATGAAGTAGGTCTTGTCAGTATTGACAGTAAGCTTGTTTGTCGTCATCCATTTTGATATTTTCTGTAATTCGGCATTAACAGTGTTAGCCAGTATGACTGGATTTGGGTGAGAGAAGACATACATTGTGTCATCTGCAAATAATATGGGTTTGAGTAGTTGTGATGCATTCGGTAGGTCATTTATGTAAATGAGGAATAGGAGTGGCCCCAGGACACTTCCTTGAGGGACTCCGACTGTAATTTGTTGTGTGGAAGAGTTCGCTCCATTTGTGTACACATATTGGCTTCTGTTGCTAAGGTATGACTTTAGGTAGTTGAGTGGGTGCCCCCTTATACCATAGTGTGCTAATTTTGTGAGCAGTAAATCATGGTCGACTGTATCAAAAGCTTTGCGTAGGTCTATGAAGATTCCCAGCGGGACTTCTTTCTTCTCAAGTGCGGTGTATATTAACTCTAACATGTGTATAATAGCATCGTTTGTGCTCTTGTTGGTCCTGAATCCAAATTGAAAGGGGTTGAGTACATTGTGTGAGACGAGGTAGGAATAGATCTGTCTATGAATTAATTTTTCAAAGATTTTAGAAAGCAGTGGTAAATTAGAAATTGGTCTATAATTATTCAAGTCAGTTTGATCACCTCCTTTGTGGATCGGGGTGACCCTAGCTATTTTGAGAATTGATGGGAAGGTAGAGGTTTCAATGGATTTATTGAAAAGTGTTGCTATAATTGGTGACAGTACCTGTGAAGCTTTTTTTGTACATAAAAGGTGGTAAGCTGTTTATGTCTCCTGCCTTGTTTTTAAAGGTGTTGATTATGAGCAAGACTTCAATTGGGTTGGTAGGAGCTAGGAATAGTGTATTAGGGTAGGTGTTGGTGAGGTAGTCTGTTGGCCGGATGTTCGAGCTTGGGATTTTACTCGCTAGATTCTTTCCTATGGTAGAGAAGAAAACATTAAGTCTGTTTGCTGTTTCAGTTGGTGAGAGTAGGGGTTCATCTGTTTTTGATAATTTGATGGTATTGTTCTTGGATATCTTTTTATTTTCTAGAATTGCAGATAGGGTTTTCCAGGTCTTTTTCATATCACCTTTTATGGTCTGGAGTCTGTTCTCATAATACAATTTTTTGGACCTTCTTATCAGGCTGGTAAGGATTGATGAGTAGCGTTTGGATTGTTCTCTGGTTATTAGACCCCTTCTGTATTGTTTTTCATATTGGTGCCTTTTGTTAATGGATTTAAGGATGCTGGGTGTTAGCCAGGGATTGTTAAGTCTCTTAGCTATGATCTGTTTAGTTTTTTTAGGGCAATGTCTGTTATAGAGGTGGTGGTTTTTTTTAACCCTTAAACTGTCCACACGTAGATATACGTTCACGTGCGTACTGCCCCGAACGTAGATCTACGTTTTATTTTTCATTCCTTCAAATTTAGTGTGATAGGCCTGAGTCGCCTAGACATGAGAGAATGGATCTGCGCCCTCAGTGTGTGCAGTATTAAAAAAATCTGGGACCACTTAGTACCTTGTGGGAGCACCAGTTCAATTGGGTGCCAGCTAGAGCAAATACTGTGGCAAACACCAGGGATTCACTGATGTCATGTCACATTAACACTCCCCTTATAAGAGGAAAGTAAAAATAGGTTAGATAAATACACGAGTGGCTGTGGGTAGGTGTGAGTTGGACCTGACTAGCTTGTGCTACTAGGTCTGATGCCATGCTCCTTCCTTCAGAGGATGTGACCTGACTAGGTGGGTCATTGGTCTAAGCTGGGGGGTGACATGGACTTGCCTTGCATGGGCCAGTAGGCCTGCTGCAGTGTTCCTTCTTTTTTATGTTCTTATGTATTCAGCAGGCTGGCTGGCTTTGGCTGTCTCTGGCTGTCTCTCTATCTGTCTATATCTTTGTCTGTCTATATCTTTGTCTGTCTATATCTTTGTCTGTCTATATCTTTGTCTGTCTATATCTTTGTCTGTCTATATCTTTGTCTGTCTATATCTTTGTCTGTCTATATCTTTGTCTGTCTATATCTTTGTCTGTCTATATCTTTGTCTGTCTATATCTTTGTCTGTCTATATCTTTGTCTGTCTATATCTTTGTCTGTCTATATCTTTGTCTGTCTATACTTTGTCTGTCTATATCTTTGTCTGTCTATATCTTTGTCTGTCTATATCTTTGTCTGTCTATATCTTTGTCTGTCTATATCTTTGTCTGTCTATATCTTTGTCTGTCTATATCTTTGTCTGTCTATATCTTTGTCTGTCTATATCTTTGTCTGTCTATATCTTTGTCTGTCTATATCTTTGTCTGTCTATATCTTTGTCTGTCTATATCTTTGTCTGTCTATATCTTTGTCTGTCTATATCTTTGTCTGTCTATATCTTTGTCTGTCTATATCTTTGTCTGTCTATATCTTTGTCTGTCTATATCTTTGTCTGTCTATATCTTTGTCTGTCTATATCTTTGTCTGTCTATATCTTTGTCTGTCTATATCTTTGTCTGTCTATATCTTTGTCTGTCTATATCTTTGTCTGTCTATATCTTTGTCTGTCTATATCTTTGTCCTTCTTTCTCTCCTCTCTCTCTCTCTCTCTCTCTCTCTCTCTCTCTCTCTCTCTCTCTCTCTCTCTCTCTCTCTCTCTCTCTCTCTCTCTCTCTCTCTCTCTCTCTCTCTCACATGTACACATAAGTACAGTTATTATACATAGTGTAAATTACATAGGATAACCCAAAAATTCCAGGCAAAGTGCTATACAATGTTTGTAGATATAAGGCATAATAAGCATGACTGGCAAGTAATACGCATCTTCACTTCTGCATCGTGTATAATACCTGTTGGCTTACGAGCCGCACTCTGAGACTGAGACAAGCAGACGGAAAGACACACACACACAGGCAGACAGAAAGACAGATAAGTAGAGTTAGACAGAAATAAGCAGAGCTTGACAGACAGATAGATACAGGCAGACAGACAGACAGATAGACAGACAGACAGATAGACAGAGACAGATAGACAGACAGGCAGAGAGATAGACATTGAAAAAGGGAGGGTTCCCTCCAGCACTGCTGACATTTATCAAATGTCACTGGGCTGTCAAGAGTTATCTGACACTTGTCAACACACCATTTTTCAAGGAGTTTCATATACTCCAGGCACACAGGCAAACAGAAAGACAGATAAGCAGAGCTAGACAGACACAGACAGAGATACAGACAGATACAGACAAACAGATTCAGACAGACAGATAGACAGACAGATAGACACAGATAAACAGACAGATAGACAGACAGACACAGATAGACAGATACAGAGTGAAAGAGCGAGGGTTCCCTGCACACATTCATTCATCAATGTCACTGCCTTATCAGTAGTTATCTGGCAATTGTCATAACACCATTCTTCAAGGAGTTTCATATATACTCCTGGATGTCTAAAATATTGCTGGGACCTATAAATACTTCGTATATATTTATAGACAATAGTAAATGACCAAGGTAGGCGAAAATGTTCACCTGTTGGTGTGATTGTGACTATTTGAGTACTATTTCAGTACATAATATTAGTGTTAGAACAAAGATTGGCTATGAAATCACAGGAACTATTGTAAATTGTAATTATCAGAACATAAAAATTATATAAATTAAAATGAAAACTAGAAAAAAAGTATATCGGCAATACTTCTGCAAGCGGCAGGACTTGATGTTGCCGTCAGGTGAGCATCCAGCACCAACTTGGCGGGCTTATATCTCGGTAAGTACTGTCCCTAAAAATTTTTTTTTAGCCTATCCTATTTATAAAAATGCGCTCTTCATTTAAAAAAAAAAATGATTTTCTTTTTTCAAAATATTCGGGGCAGTACGCAGGTGAACGTATATCTATGTGTGGACAGTTTAAGGGTTAAGAAAATTCTTGATGCATTCATTAGTATCTGAATATGTTTCTAATTCATTATGCCAGTCAATGTTAGTCATAGCTGTTATAAAGTTATTAACAGCTGACTCATTATGTAGTCTGAAGGTAACTTTTGTAATATCTTGGGGCAATTTGCCTAGGTTGGTTATGAGAAAGGTAGGGTAGTGGTCTGTGGTGTTGTCTGTGAATATGCCTAATTTTAGAGGGGATATAGTGTTAGTCCAGATGTGGTCTAATAATGAGGTACTAGTCTCGGAGATTCTTGTAGGTTTTGATATTGTTGGTAGTAACAAGCAGCTGCTCATAGTGTTTGTGAATTCATTTACCTGTGGGTCTTGGTCATGTAGGAGATTTATGTTGAAATCTCCTGTGAGCAGCAAATGGTCTTTGTTCTGTGTGCATCAGTTATCAGGTTTCCTAATTTTTCACAAAAGTGGTGGATGTTTGACTGTGGTAATCTGTAGATGTTTATCACTGTGAGGGGTTTCTGCAGGGTTTTTTATTTAAATTTAACTATAATATATTCTCCATGCTCATCCCTTGTGCAAGAGTTATTGATACATTCAAGTTGATCTGAATAATATATAGCTATTCCACCCCCTCGCTGATCTGTCCTACAGTTGTGAATGGCTGTGTAACCTGGGATGGCATAGACACCTGTAGTATCAGGCTTTAGCCAGGTCTCAGTGAGTGTGATGATTGACATATTGGTCTGTAGGGATTGGAGTAGTGCTGTGAGGTCATCATAATGTTTGCTCAAAGATCTAACATTGTAATTGAAGATAGTTATGTTATTGTTGGCTCTGAGTAATGTCTTTGCTTGATCTGCTGTGTAATAGTTACAGTTGCTGTTGGAATCATGTAAGTCATTTAATAATAGGTTGATATCAGGATCAATGCCTGTAATCATAAGATTTAGTGTGATTCTATAACTAGACTTGAGAACAATGGATTATGCTAAACTTAATAATATGGTACTAGATTAAATTCTTACTGACTATTGGATTATTACAATTTTAAACAATTGTTCACAGAGATATAGGATATTTGAACAATGTTGATGATATACTAATTGAACTGGCTAATGAATGATTGGAATAATTTCTATGACTAATATTAAATTGTTATGGACAATTATTTTGATTCAATATTGCACTGGTTGAAACTTTTAGTTTATAAAAGGCAATAAGAGGTAAATGAATGCAAAGAACTATTGGACTAATAGTAAAAATGGTTTTGATCAAATTTTAAGCAAATAAAGTGATTGAAATTGGCTAATGGTAAAAAGGTAATTAAAAAATATAAGCAAATAATTGCAATTATTTGGTATTTGCTTCTAATACAAGAAATATAAAATAAGTCACATATACAATGAGGTAGTTGTTTTAATACAAGAATACAAAATAAGTCACACAATTTACCACAATTTTATAAAGTAGAGTGGACTAATAGTAAAATGGTTTTAATCAAATTTCACGTAAATAGTGATTACTAATACTGTAAATAGTTAAGGTTGGGAAATGGTAATGGTAAATATGTATTAAGAAATAAATAACAAATGGTTACAAATAAGGAAAAAGATATATATAAAATACAAAATAAGTCACACAATCAAATTTTGTGAGAAGTTTAAGATAGTGAGGTAGCAGTTACTAGAACAATTATGAATTTAACTACACTAACATACAATCAATTTTGTGAGAAATTTAAGATAGTGAGGTAGCAGTTATTAGAACAATTATTGCACTAATGTAGTCTAAGGATTTGGTCATTGAGGTTGATCAGTCTGTAAGATTAGCATCTCGAAGGAAGTTGGACAGTTCATTTTCATTCGTGATATAGTAAGCACGGCCTACATTTGTTTTCCTAACCAGGATTTTCCCATCCCGTGTGAAGCACTGGTGGATTTTGTCATTATTCTCACGTTTAAGTTTTCTTACTCTGTATAGTAGGTTCTGACGTTTTTTTGTGAGACACTCATTTACATAAAGATCTTTTTTTGCACTAATTGATGACTTTATTAGATCGTTTTTCCTGTCTTTCATGTGAAATTTAAGCATAACACTCTGTTTTCTACCTTGGGTGCCAAAAATAAATAACAAAAAGGCACAATACCGTGACTGGAACAATACACACACAACCCGCACATATAAAAGAGAGGAGCTTACGACGACGTTTCGGCCCGACTTGGACCATTTACAAAGTCACACTAACACACAAAGACGGGGGAAGGGGTATTTATAGGCAGGCAGACAGGGAAGGGTACCAGAGAGTGGGGTAATAATGGAGTAAGTAGTGGAAGTGGTAGTAGTAGTAATAGTAGTAGTGGAGACAGTCATATTCTAGAGGAACACTGCAATGAGGCTAGCGGCCCGCAAGGGTGGGACAAAAGGTGGGAGGAAAGGCGAAAAAAATAAAGGACAAATACAAGGCAAAAGAAAAGAAAGAAAGGAAAACCCATAGGAGAAAAAAGGAGAGGAGAGAAGAGATGAAAGGGGAAGGAATCAGGTTAAGTCACAGGTGTTCTGAAGTTTAGAGCATTTAACAATGTAATGAGAGATGAAAGCATCAACAGAGACAAAGCCAGGGCTAAGATTCATACAGGGAAAGTTGTGTATAAGGGAGGATTCAACCAGGCGGCGACTATGAAAGTTAGACGTAGGGTAGACAGTTTTAGCAGACGACCAATCAATAGGATGACTGTGATCTCTGACATGACAGAAAAGAGCATTATTAGTGTCGGCAAGCCTAACACTATTTTTGTGCTCCTTGAGTCTGTCAGAAAGAGATCGGCCAGTTTCTCCGAAGTACTGAAGAGGACAGGAGGAGCAAGAAATAGAGTAGACACCAGGAGAATCTGTGGAGGGAGGGGAGATATGAACTAGATTAGTGCGAAGAGTGTTAGTCTGACGAAAGGTAAGTTTGATGTCTAAGGAACGGAGAGAGTTGCTGAGATTAGAGAGACCAGAGATGTAGGGAAGGCAGAGGACAGGAGAGTTCTCAGGAGTAGAGGGTTTAGGAGAGAAGAAAGTCCGTTTGGCACGAGAGAAAGCAGAGTCTATGAAATGGGAAGGGTAGCCCAGGCGGGAAAATGAATTATGAAGAGTGGAAATTTCTGCTTCAAGAAACTGAAGATCACAGATACGGAGAGCACGGAGAAAGAGGGAGATAAGAACACTCTTCTTGACAGAGGAGGCATGATAAGAAAAGTAATGAATGTACATGCCACTGTGCATAGGCTTGCGGTACACGGAGAAGGCAAAACCTGTAACTGAGCGGTGGACATGAACATCAAGGAAAGGAAGCAAAGAATTAGATTCCCAATCAGCTTTAAACTTAATGGAAGGGGCAAGATTATTAAGAGCATCAAGAAAAGGTTGGAAGAGACTTAAGTCATGAGGCCAAAGAGCAAAGATGTCATCTACATAGCGGAGCCAGAGTGAAGGACGTACATCAATAGTGGGAAGAAGGACAGTCTCGAAGTATTCCATGTAAAGATTAGCAAGAACAGGAGATAGAGGAGAGCCCATAGCGACACCAAAGGTTTGAGAATAATATTTACCTTGAAAGGAAAAGGAGTTAGAGTCCACACAAAGGCGGATAAGATCAAGAAAGACATCAGTAGGTATAGGGAGATGAAGTAACCCTGCATTGGTCTTCTCTCTGAGAAAATTAAGGACATCATCCAGAGGGACATTAGTGAAGAGGGACTCGACATCAAGACTAAGCATCTTACAGGTCGGGAGAGAGCGAACCCGTTCGATGAAGTCTTGAGAGTGACGAAGGTGGGCAGGAGAAAAAGTACCAAGAAAGGGAGTGAGGGTTTTGGCTAGCCAGGAAGCAAGAGAATAAGAGACAGAACCTCTAGAAGATATGATGGGACGCAGAGGAATATCAGGTTTGTGAGTTTTGGAAAGGCCATAGAAATAGGGCAGAGAGGGACAGATGACACGAAAACGTTGAACAAGGTTAAAGTCAGAAGGACAGAGGTCGAAGAGAGTCTTAAGTTTCTTGTTGAAAGTTCTCTTGATGCGATCAAGAGGGTTGGAAACGAGAGGAGTGTAGGTACGTGAGTCAGAGAGCAAGACATCGGCTTTACGGAGGTAATCCTCATGATCGAGGATAACAACCGAATTACCTTTATCAGAAGAGAGTATGACAATGTTAGCGTTGGATTTAAGAGCAGAAAGGGCAAGTTGATAGCGGCGAGGAAGGTGATGGTTTTTAGAAAACAGGCTATCAAGAGCAGGAAGGAGAGTCCAAGTCGGGCCGAAACGTCGTCGTAAGCTCCTCTCTTGTATATGTGCGGGTTGTGTGTGTATTGGGTGCCAAGTAATCGTGATTCTGTTATCTCTGATGCTGGCACTATTACATTTAAGTGGTCTTTTATGGTCTGAAGAGTAGCATCTTTGCAGTTGGTATGGTTTATGCCACTTGGAAAGAGTGCACTGTTAATTTTTACCGAGTTAGATAACTTATCTTGCTCAGTTTTATCTTCTTGGTTAGAAAAATATTCGGTCAGCTGGGTATCCATGTTTTTCTTTCAGTCCTTGACAGCATCTTCAACTGATAAACTCTGATGCATGCCTGAACAACCATACACTAGCACAATTCTCAACCCATTTTGCCCAAGACATCTACTGCCATCTTTTGCAAAGTGGGACATGCATCAGAGTTAATGATAGGACCAAGTTGATAACACCATTGGCATGACACCAATAACAGTCCACTAACACTCCACCCTCAATTAATGCCAAGAAACTGTCGTCATAGCCTATACTGCTGTCCAGCATAGGCTGGACTAATGCCTAATTTTCCTTTGTGAAAACAAAAAATGGTATCTGAAAGAGAAAATGGGTTTGTCACATAATGTGGCCGGTACCCAACACACCTACATGAGAGACTACTTCATATTACTCCAGAGTCATCCGATGCACCCAGGAGTCCCTTCCTATGCTATTACTAGTATTCAACCCTCAAACTGTTTTCAAAGACAAAGAAGAGGTGCTGGTGAGTCTCTTGATCCAAATGAGACCGATTCTGTTCTTTGGATCGAACCTGACGGCCTTCTTTTCCCTCAAGTGTGGTATAACCTCCTGCTGGTTTAGCACATCCCACTAACTATATATTTTTTTTTTTTTTTTTTATATTTTATTAAAAAAACACATTATACATAAGTTGCAATTGTATCAATCTTAACATTATACATACCAAGAACCACACCTCTGAACATAATAAAAATCAGCACATTTCTTTACAATCCACCTCCATTACACCTGAACTAAACAAGCCTATATATGCAACAACACTCATTAATACAAAACAGTACATGAAAATCTAAACCTCCTCCAGGGTAACTTCCTAGATGTACCCTCATAATCCCCCACCCACAACCCACCCAAAGCACCCTACATATTGTACAGCTTTTATATTTTTCCATACCTACACATACCAACACACATGTGTAGTAACAAAAAATAACACATAGGACACCAAACGTGCCAGGATTACTCCATTTCTCCATACCAAACCAGAGACAAAAACAGTATACATTACTATAAAGTGCTGATTATTTATCCTGCATTTCTAAATAGATACCTCAAATTAAATTTCAGGCCCTACTGTTACCCCTCCTGTATCCCCCCTTAACTTTGAATATTCAAACAACCTTAGAAACTTAAGACATAACAGGTTATTATGTCTCTCCATGTCTACAACAAAGTACATGTCTAAACTCGACACCGTACATTACATGTCATAAGGGAACCACTAAGTCACTTTTATCACGTGACTAAAGCAAAAAAAAAAAAAAAAAAAAAAAAAAAATATAACATCATCCTATATACATTGTCATACATAATAACATGACCCAACCGGCCACTGTCTTGACCAACATGACATGTTTACCTTATACAGTTATTACACAAAACAAGGAAAGCCACCTCTATATTTCCCAAAAATCCCATTAATCCTCCCCTCCCCCGTCAGAAGTCCTTGATCAGTAACACACACACTTTCAAACCATATACTTACAAAATTCTAAAGGTCCATCCTCGGCGCCCCAAAAACCAGGGCATCCAAGTAAGTTCTCCGTCACAATCATTCCCCCCCCCACACACACATATCCGTCTATTCTCTTTCAATATAAGAAAGCACATACGCCCGCACACACCAAAAATCCCATCCCCTTCGAGAGTCCAGTCACTTTCAGCTTCACCCTCCTCTCCTCCCACTCCTCCCACTTCTAAAAGTCTGCCCACTGTCATACTTCTGTAACTGTCAGGAAAACCTATCCCACCCTGCACCATACAACAACCTATTCCTGCATTTTGTTCTATACATCGAAGCGCCATAGCCTTTACTCGGACTCCTCCCTGTTCCCCGCAAAATCCATGAAACATACACGTAATCAACTGCCACATACATGAGTGCCCTCCTTACATCCTCATGCACCCCACCAATATCTAAACTCAGCACCCTCAAAGCATTTATTCCTCCTCCCCATCAGACAGATCACCCTCCCAACCATTCCCTAAGTCTCCCTAAGTTTTCGCAAAATATACAGCATGGTATGCAGTATCCTCCTCACCACACCTATCACAAAATGGCGTCACTGCCAACCCCATTTTATATAGCACTGCCCTTGATGCAACTACCCCATGCAAAAACCTATATACCACCTCTCTCACCCTCGTCTTCAGCCGCAAACCTCGCAACCCACCCCATATTCCTCCAGTTATATACTGGGAACACTGCCTCCCCTACCACCACATCAGCACCCTCCCAACCCTCCCCATTGCCTCTTGCTGTAACACTCCGAGGGTCCCTCACTGCCAAAATACTTCTCAACATATCACCACCTTCAACAAGTCCTTTCCTCCACCACCGTGTCAATTCATTCATAACCCTTTCCACCCTTCTTCCCCGGTCCCCCCCTTTCCGTAGATAGCAATACTTTACATACATGCCCATAAGATGACTCCTAATGTTTATGAGCCCCAGACCCCCCAAACCCCGCCTTGTCATAACAACCTCCTTATTTAACCAATGCTTTCCAAAAACCCCACACAAATCTCAAAACCTTTCTTTCCAATTCTAGCACATCCCCACTCAACACAGGAAAAACCACCGCCACATACCATAACTTACTATACACTAATGTATTAACCACTACCACCCTTTGCTGTAATGTTAACTCCCCCGTTCTCCACCCTCCCATCCTCCTTAAAGCTCCCCCAACAACCTCCTCAGCATTCACTCTCCGAGCCTCACAGACATCTTCCATAAAAATAACACCACAGATCTTTACCCTCCCTACAACAGTCCATCCAAAACTCTTCCCCATGCCACCCACCACCACCACCACCACCACCCATGAACCCACCTCCAACAGCTTAGACTTAGTAGTATTAATGGCTAAACCCGTCGCCCTGCCAAAAATCTCAAGAATCCGGCCTACGTTTCTTAGACCCTCCTCACCCCCGACCAACACAGTTGTGTCATCCACATATCCCACAATGCCAGACCCATGCTCCAGAACCTCTTTTCCCTCCCCTACTCCCACCTCAATCAGGCTGTACAGCGGGTTCTGCAAGCACGCAAAAAGGATCTGCGACAAGGGGCACCCTGCCGCAAACCCTTCTCCATTCGCACTTCCCTACCCACCAAACCATTTACTTGTACCTCACACTCGCATCCTTATACAACAACTTAGCCCATTCAACTATCTCATCACTAAAACCTTGCTTTCTCATTATCATCCACAACATTTCTCTGTCAACACTATCATACGCAGCCTTCCAATCTAAAGCCAGCACACCACCCCCCATACTGTTTTCAATGAAGTCCCGTATCCTTGCATGCCCCTGATTCATACTCCGTCCAGGTATACCATATTGCCCAGCCTCAATCACCCTCTCTAAAACCCTCTTCATCCTATTCCCTAGCACCTTAGCAAAAATTTTATAGTCAGCACACATCATGGACAAACCCCTATAATCACTAATTGATTTCCCTGCCTCCCTTTTTAACTAATACTATAACCCCGTGCGCTGAGTTGTTCCCAAACACCCAGTCTCTTTCATACAATTCATTAATCGTACCAGACACTCTCTTATTACACCCCAATGCTCCATATAAAAGTCGTTCGGTATCCCATCCAGACCCGGCGCTTTCCTCAAACTCATGCTTTTCACAGCCAGCCACACTCTCTTCTTCACTTATACCCCTTCCATGTCGGTCCTATCTTCGTCTCCCAACACCTGTCGTATACTATCTACAATGACTCCCTTCTCCCTCCTCCACCCACACCCTTTTGCAAGTATTGCTTAAACCTCTGAGCCAAAAATAGACTCATAGACTCAGTCGATTTCATCTTCTGTCCCCGGACGTATCCTTCCACATCCTCATCTACCTCCAGCCCCATCACCGTCATACCTGTCCTCCTCTGCCGAAATGACCACAAAACAGTTGTCGAAGGCTTGTCGCCCCACAAGACATCGTCCAAACCCCCACGCAAACGTATCGCATTGAACCGCTCGTTTTGTATCTCTCTCAACTGCCCCTTTATAACTCCCACCTCTTCCACCTGTGTGCTCCTTCCTCTCATAACAAAGCTCAAGCAGCCCCTCCAAATACTTCTGTAAACCATATTTCCATTGCTTTTCCTCTCTTCCCTTACCTTATAAAAGTCTCTAATGCCCGGTTTCGCACATTGCTCCCACCATTTTAGTACATCTTTCTCCAGCTTCCTTTGTCCCATACTTTCTCCACCATTCTTCAAAAGCGTCCCTTCCCTCCTCACCCTCAAAAGCTTCACATTGAGTTTCCAATAACCGGGTACCATTTCACCATTCCCTCCCATCCTACCTCCACCAATACACCCCTATGATCTGAAAAGCCCACGTCTACATACCCAATCTCCCCACCGTTACCACCCGTGACACATAAACTCTGTCCAAGCGTGCAGCGTATCCCCGTCGGACAAAGGTATGATCCACACCCCACCCACCCCCACCACATCAACCATCCCTGCACTCCCCAACACATCCCCCAAAATACTTAAGACACACCCAGCTTCACGGGGTTCGACATCCTTCTTCCTAATTACACAGTTCCAGTCGCCCCAATTATCGTAACCTCAGCTAAACCTCCCATGAAATAAACTAAATGATCCTCACAAAATCCTCCTTAATCCGTTTATTTCTTACAGCTGGCATATATACTCCCATGAAAGTAACTCTCACCCCCATACCCCATGAACTCTGACTATCCTCCCTCCCTCCCTCCTCCCAAGTCAACAACTGAAAGGGACTGGGCTCCCTCACTACTACCAACCCTCCCTTGAAGCTTCCCGAGCTACCCGCATACACTTTATACCCTTGCAACAACAAATCTCTACCATACCTGAAATTGTGCTCCTGTAAGAAGCCTATGTCCACCGCATACCGTCGCAAAGTCACCTCAACCCATTTCCTCTTAACCTCGGCCTTCAGACCATTCACGTTAAACGAGATACACTTGAATAAGATAGAGGTGGCTTTCCTTTTGACTTACATACTTTCTGCTTCGTGCTTTTCTGGGCTTCAGTAACCTTACTGTTGTCCTGCACACCCTTTACCTTTTCTGCCCTCTGCACCCCCCCTTGTCCCGTTTGTGGTGCCTCCACCCATATCTTCTTGCCTGACTTTTGGCCAGGCGTCAGGACTTCATCATCTGACACTACCATGGATCGCTTCCGTGATTCAGAACTAATATCCATGTTTGACCCACTATCCTCCCTGTGCACTGTTACCTGCACCTCCTGTATATCCAAACAGCTGGACTCAGCCCCATCACCCAACACCCCCTCAGCACCCATTAACTTTACTGCAGCCTCACTGGCTTCCAAAACTCCCCATCCTGGGAGTATCCAAAATCCTCGCAATTCCTCCGGTAATGCAGCATCTTCCAAATCTACAGCACTCCTCTGTACTGCTGTCTCCAGCACCGCTGTGTCCTGCGACACAGTTGGCAAAGTACGACATATCTCCTCCGAGCCTTTCACAATCTCACTCCATGTGCCTTTGGGCGCCACTACCACTTCCTCAACCCGTACAGTAGGCTCCACTTCCGTAACATTCACCACATTCCTTGTACCATATTGCTGTCCTGCCTCCTGTCACACTCTGCAGCAATATGTCCATAGGAACCACAGAGTCTGCATGTCCGTCTTTGACCTGCGTAGGTCACATAAACTTGAGTTCTAAACTCTTCCAAGACCACAAAAGACGGTATGGCCCGCTTCAGGGTCATCTTGAGGGTAAAGGAACCTTCCGGGAATCCCTCATAGATTCCTTCAGTCCATCGTCCCATCGTTGCATAGTGGATGACTCCATAATCCTTGAAAACATGCCGGATGTCTTGCTCATCCGCTTCGAACGGCAAATTACGAATTTTGACATATGTATAGTGCTTAGAAACATCTTTGAGTTTCACTTCCAAGGTAGCATTGATAGGCATGCATACTTCCTCATATTTCTCCACCAACCTCTCATAAACGCCGGTGGACGACAGTTTCACGAAGATTCTTGTACTCCCATTGAGCGCAATCCCATAGATGTCCTCATTATCTAATCCATAAACGTCTCGTAGAACGGTGGGCAAGATAACAGCTGCCGTCGAAGGGTACACAGCCCCTTTTACCAACTCAACACATACAGTGTTTATCCTCCGTCTGAACGCCGTCGCCATTTTGTAGTGAAAATATCCAAGGTCTCTGTTGTCACCACCAGAGGCCAGCACCAGACAACCTGCTGCGGCGAGAGCTGGGCGACGAATGATAACTATATATTAGTTGACCATCTATTGCCTCTGCCCCATAACCTATAGTCCTCCTCAGCTGTCCTTTCAACACTTACCTTAACCCAAAGACTTTCAAAACCTCTCACTTCTAGACCACAAAATAGTACTACCATTCCTTCACAGTCTCTGAAACCTACCAAAGGCTAACTACTGCTACATCTACCATGGAAATACACACCCCACACTTCCTATATTCTTATGAATACAAGAAGTTGGTGCCATCTTCACAGGCTCTAACAACTGAGTCAGCTGGCCCACTGCAACTCCCTCTTTCCTTGATGTCTCTACTGCTCTTGCCTGCCCACATGCTACACTCATTTTTATCTACAGAGACAACTGAAGCCATAATTGCATATCTTGAAGAGCCAAACACTGATTATGATAACCACTCCTTTAAGGTAGGGAACTCAACAGGCTTAAACTGAAACATATAAACCACATTGCACGACTTTGCTCTAATTCTATACCGATATCAGCATCTCGGCCACATGATCAAAACCCTCATCAGTGATATGCTTCTACCACTTTGTGTTGACCTTAAATGGTCTCTTTACTGTTGTATTGCTGGTATGTAGTAATTCCCCAGAAACCCACACTTAGGAGAGAAACCACATGATGATGTTTTGGCCCATCCTGGACCATTGTCAAGTCATAACTAGGGTGAGAAAAGTAGAGAATCCTTAAAGACTACTTTTATCACCCTATTTGTGGCTTTTCAATGGTCCAGGGCAGACCAAAATGTCCCTATAATGTTCCTCTCCCAAGTGCAGGTGTCTGATGAATTATTCCAGCCAGTGTATTGTGACTATTCTTACTAGTTTGTAATGTCAATTTTCCAATGGAATATAAGATATGGGAGAAATTTGAGAAAACTACAAATGTTGCTTTCCCAATTTTCACCTGTATGCATTAGCCTAAATTCTAATTTCGTTGGTGTTCCTATCTATGATTGTGTTTTTTAATATTCACAAGACCTCTTGCCTGATGAACCTTGCGGCTGTGTTCCATCACTTTTCCCATTTCTCACTGCCTGTAATCCACCCCTTTTCCTAACTACAGTTGCCGTAGGAACACTGATACTATTTCGTTCCTTAACCCCTCCCCCCTTTCCCTTCACTACTTCCGTCCACGCCATCTTCCCCGGGCGCTGCCCCAGAATGATGACATCATTTTCAGCCTCTTCCCCCCGATCTCTTCCTGGATTCACATTTATCCATCTCCTCCTCCACCTCCTCACACTGATGGTGTACCTCCACCTCCACCTGCACCTCATGTGCTTCCTCACCATCACTCTCGGTTTGCTCCATAGGCCCTGGCACCCTGTCCTTCTGCCTTTCAACATCCTCATTGTGCACTAAATCCAATACCTCACCTCCAATAATTTCACCCAGATCCTTCAAAATATCCTCCTCCATACTATCACTCTTTCCATTCTCCTGTTCACTCTCATGTCCCTGCACAGAAATTCCTCACTCCATTGGGACCCCACCTGTTCTATTTCCTGCTCTCTACGCTCCTGACTGTCATTGCCATCCGACCTCCTCTGCTCATTACCATCGAGTTGCTCTGTGTCCTTATCTCCTCTCCGCCCAACATCTCGCCGTCGCACACAATCTGCTGCAAAATGGGCAGGCTGTCCACATAGTCTGCATGTCTTCACTTGTCCCTGATAATGCACGTAAACCTGTGTACGAAAGCATTCCATCAATACAAACGATGGTATAGGCTTCCTCAAACTCATTTTAATGGAGTACGAACCCTCCAATAATCCTGCATATGGCCTCTGCGCCCATCTTTCTATGTTCACAGCATGAATCACCCCATAATCCTTAAAGGAATCACGTATATCCTCAGGGCACACCTCAAACGGCACATTAGATCTTTGACCCACCTGTGGGTTGCCGATACATCCCGCAGACAAACCTCAACACTCATGTTGACCTGTAGATATAAATCCAAATTAATTTCCATGAACGTGCCTATCTGTGCTCATGATAATGCGAGCACAGATAGGCATGTTTGTGGAGCAACTTGCAATGTGAACAGTGTTGTGATAAAAACACAGGCCTCATTTCTAGGCTTTATTGAACACAAAATCCATGGTACATGTCTGCAACAGAAGAAAATACATCTAATGACTGCTGCTGCAGGACAGGTGATGTAAGGTGCATATGTCCTCAGAAAAGCTATAGCTACTGGCGACATATTTAAGCTTACCATGTAATCTGCATCACGAATGTATTTGTGTAAGAGCGAGACCACACGCCATGCTGGGCCATCGCCGTACTGTTTGTTGTTATTGTTAGGGGCTCCCTGAGGTGGTGCCGTATTGTGTCCTGCTGCGGCTCTCCACAAGAGCGGTATCACTACAATCTCCCCCTTCTAAAATATCAGATACAGTAATCCTCCAAACGGTTAGGTGGGTAACGTGTACGTCCAGACCTTCGTAGCCCTTGAGCCTCTTCACCGGGTTCGGTATTTTCTAGCGGGGTTTGACTATCTACTGGAGCGGCATCCTCTATTTCAATAGGGGTAGCCTGAAAAGGCTTCCCTGGAGAAACCGAAGCATCTTTCGCAACATCTATTGGTGTATCTTGAGATTCCGCACTAACATTGGTTTCAACTGGGGCTAAGTGTCTTGTAGATACAGTAGTCTCTTCACCATTTTGGTAGCGAATGTGGGCATAATGCGGATTAGCTTGTAGGAGCTCTACCTCTTCCACTAAAGGATCCGTCTTGTTCATCCTACGGTGACTCTTCAGGAGAATGGGTCCAGGGTGACATAACCAGGTGGGCATGGAGGCTCCTGTAGAGGAACGACGTGAATAGTTGAAGAGTCTCTCATGAGGGGTAGCATTAGTAGCTGTGCACAGCAATGATCTAATAGAGTGAAGGGCATCAGGTAAGACAGTCTGCCAGTGTTGAACCGGTAGATTGCGAGATTTCAGTGTCATTGTAACTGACTTCCATATCGTACCATTGAACCGCTCCACTTGACCATTGCCTTGAGGGTTGTAGCTTGTTGTTCTGCTGCAAGCAATCCCTTTGTTAGCCAAAAACTCATGAAGTTCATTACTCATGAACGAGGATCCCCTGTCTGAATGGATATAGGCCGGCATACCAAAAATAGCGAATAACTGGGAAAGACAACTGATGACAGTTGAAGCAGTCATATTTGCACAGGGAACACAAAAGGAAACCTAGAATATTCATCTACTATGTTAAGGAAATACCTATTCTGGTTTATGCTTGGTAGAGGTCCTTTGAAATCTATATTCAGTCTCTCGAAAGGCTGGGTGGCTTTTATGAGATGAGTTTTCTCTGGCTGGTGAAAGTTTGGCTTGCACTCTGCACATACTCTGCATGATCTGATCACTTGTCGCACCTCTTCCACTGAGTAGGGCATATTCTTAGATTTAACAAAATGATACAGGCGTGTAACTCCTGGGTGACACAAGGCCTTGTGGAGCTCTGAGAGTGATTGCAAATCATGACATGCTGCTCCACAGTGGGACCTAGAGAATGCATCAGGTGAAATGTTTTCTTCACCCGGTCGATACAGAATATCAAAGTTATAACACGATAGTTCCATCCTCCAGCGTAATATCTTGTCATTCTTGATCTTACTTTTGTGCTTCTTGTCAAACATATACATCACGGACCGTTGGTCAGTCCTTACAGTGAAATGTCTGCCTGTTAAATAATGCCTCCAGTGGCGAACTGCTTCTATGATGGCCTGGGCTTCCTTTTCTACAGCAGCATAGCACTTCTCTGATCCTTGAAAAGTTCTTGAAAAGAAAGCAACGGGACGTCCTGCCTGAGATAGGACTGCAGCAATGGCAACTTCAGATGCATCCGTTTCCACCTCGAATGGTAGGGACTCATCAATGGCCTGAACTACTGAGTTTTCAATATCCTGTTTGAGAGTATAGAAAGCAGTTTCTGCTTCCTTTGTCACAGGAAATATCGTGGTAGCACTCAGTGGGCGAACTTTACTTGAATAGTTGTAGATCCACTGTGAGTAATAAGCAAAAAGACCAAGAGTTCTTTGGAGTGACTTTTTGTCTTGGGGCATTGAAGTTCCGTAGAGGTCGAAGTCTTTCAGGGTCTGGGGATATTGCACCTCCTTCCACCACATAACCAAGGATGTTAAGCCTTTTGGTGGAAAAAGTGCACTTTTCTTCATTGTAACTGATATTTTTCTTCTTGGCAGCTTCCAAAAACTTATCAAGGTTTGCATCATGTTCCTCCTGGGTCTTGCCACAAATGGTAACATTATCTAAATATGCATAAGTTCCCATAAGTTGCTCTTCCTGAATGAGTGAATCCATAATTCGTTGGAAACAGGCTACCCCATTGGTAACCCCAAAAGGGACTCTGGTAAACTGATAGAGGCCGTCACTAGCCTGAAACGCTGTGTATGGTTTATCTTCATTCCTTATAGGGACTTGATGATAGGCACTTCGTAGATCAATTGTGCTAAACACATAGTACTGAGCAATTTTGTTCACTGTATCATCAATTCGAGGTAGAGGGTACCCATCAAGAAGTGTAAATTTGTTGATTGTCTCAGAATAGTCGATAGCCAGCCTCCGTTTCCTATAATCATCCTTGACAACAACGACCTGTGCACGCCACGGAGAATTACTTGGTTCTATAATACCCTCCTTCAGCAGCCTCTGAGTTTCTTTCTCAATGAACATCCTATCTTCATAAGAATAGCGGCGTGACTTAGCTGATATAGGATGACAATCCGCAGTAAGATTCGCAAACAGCTTTGGTGGGTCTACCCTTAAAGTGCTAAGACCACAGACAACGAGAGGAGGCAGTTCACCTCCATATGTTAAGGTAACACTACCATGACGCTTCTGAAAGTCCTGACCAAGGATCACATCAGAGCACAGTTGTGGCAGAACAGCTAAATGTACATCTTGATAATCCCTGTCATTAACTCTAAGGTTTACCTTACAAAACCCTAACGTCTGAATAGAGAGAGATGTTGATGCCATGGAAACGGTACCTGATGAGTGATGTACCGTCAAGGAGTGGCGTTTAACTACGTCAAGGTTGATGAAACTCTCTGAGCTGCCACTGTCAATCAGACCATCTACTTCTGTTCCTTTGATGAACACTTTCACAACTGCCTTTGACAGTGAATTTGGAGCAGCCGCAGAAGTCACTGTTGCTAGAGTCGCCTGGTCGGAATGCATAGAAGCACTAGCTCTTGTTGATGTATTAGCACGACATACTTTAGCAAAGTGACCTTTCTTATGGCATTGATGGCACATTGCTTCACGAGCCGGACACTTTGGACGTGGATGTCTTGAAAACCACAAAAGAAACACTTTGTGCCTGCAGCTGCTGTCACTGAAGCAGGTTCCACGGTAACCTCATTAAAAGAGTCTTGGTCGGGAGTTACAGCACTTACCACTCGAGAAGGCTGGGTAGTACTGTACACTTCAGAATTCTTCTGAGCTGAATCTAATGATCTTGCCTGGTCAAGGGTAGTGGCTAAGTCCAGAGTTTTATTCTCCAATAAACGCTGCCTTATTATTGGTGATTGCAGGCCACTGATAAAAGCATCCCTGATGGACTCTTCACAATACTGAGAAGCTGTCACCGCTCGGAAGTTACAGTCCTTACCTAATATTTTCAATGCTTGAAAGTATTCCTCTAAGGATTCACCAATCTGCTGGCGGCGAGTTGCAAGACGATATCGTGCAAAGATTTCATTTGTGGGCTTAATATACTGAGACTTGAGGGCATTGATAGCATCTTCATAGGTATTACACTCAGAAATAACCTCATAGATTTTAGGTGACACAAAGTTGATGAGCAGGCTTAGTTTATCTAGATCTTCCTGAGGAAAGGCTCTCAAGAAGTTTTCGAAAGTCTTAAACCAGTGCTTCCATTCCTGAGCAGCCGTTGATACACTGGGGTCAGAGTCTAGCCTCTCAGGTTTCAGTAAACGCTCCATTTTGCTGTGTAGTCTAGCTCAGAATCGCCGCCAGGTAGCCCAGGATATTTGTGTTCAATAAATTGTTGTGATAAAAACACAGGCCTCATTTCTAGGCTTTATTGAACACAAAATCCATGGTACATGTCTGCAACAGAAGAAAATACATCTAATGACTGCTGCTGCAGGACAGGTGATGTAAGGTGCATATGTCCTCAGAAAAGCTATAGCTACTGGCGACATATTTAAGCTTACCATGTAATCTGCATCACGAATGTATTTGTGTAAGAGCGAGACCACACGCCATGCTGGGCCATCGCCGTACTGTTTGTTGTTATTGTTAGGGGCCCCCTGAGGTGGTGCCGTATTGTGTCCTGCTGCGGCTCTCCACAAGAGCGGTATCACTACAAACAGACTGACTGATGTTGTAGTGGCCAGGCTTAGGCTTGGCTACAAGTACTTCTGACAGTTTGGGAGACACAAATGATGATCAAACTAAATGCAAATTATGTGATCAGGCATATGGTCACTGTCTTGAACACTATGTGCTTAATTGTCCACTTATTGAGGAATATAGAGATAGACAGTATAATAACCTATGTGACATGTCAAGATATCTTATTCATGAAATAAGATGCCAGTTGTACTAAGGAAATTTCCTAAATTTGCTTGTAACAGATAATTGAAATGTAGATATAAACCCAAATGTACAATTGTTAACCCTTTGGGGCCTAGTGCCTAGGCCTTTTGTGTATCCATATGCTCTTGCGCTACCATCCACAGGATGGATATGGGGTGCACAATAAACTAGCCACTTCGGTGGCAAAATCTAAATCATGTTGACTATCATCTTGCGGTCCTGGTAACCATCCACCACTCGCTGGTATGCCTCCATACTGGCAAATTTGACGAAGATATGCCGTGCTCCATTCATTGATATGCCGTATAAATCCTCGTACGACACGCCATAGCTATCACGTAGAATGGCCGTTAAGAGCACATCTGCATTGACCGATAGAATAGCTCCCTGCACTAGCTCAACCCAAACAGTGTTGACTCGCCATCTGTAGGTAGCAGCCATCTTGGCTGAAAAACAAGTTGCCCAAAGCGTCCTCTAGGGTAGAACCAACACACCTGCACACCACCAGTGCTGGACGCGGAATGCTTTAATGTATGACCTCACCTCTGGTTACTACTCGCCTGACATTAAAAGCACGTGATAGGGGCTTCTTGCAGTTCTTGATGAACACTGAGTTCCATGAGTCTGGGCCTGGAGCGGAGTGCATGGGTATGTCATTTATCGCCCCTGTAGTGGGGAGCGTATGAGAGCGGTAGCCGGGAGTATGTATCGAACAAAATGTCAGAATCAGGAGGTGTATGGGGGGACTTGATAGAGGGCATTCTCAGGAGAGTATAGGAACATGGTATTAGGGAATTTACTAGGGGTGTAGGTTAGTATTTTTTGTTTAAAAGGGCTTGTCGACGGGAGGGGGGGGTCCACCTATTCAAATGGAAGGAGTAGGGGGAGTATGAGTGTTGAATAAGGTGTGTGTGGTCTTGTGAGTTCATTACCTTTGTAACTTGTGAGTTCATTACCTTTGTAACTTGCTCAGCTATCAAAACTTTGGGGTCCAGTCCCTGGACCCATTATGTACTTCTGTAATCTTTTGACTACCGCCCACAGGATGGGTATGGGGTGCATAATAAAGATATCAAACTAAAAGTGGTATGGAATGTATGAAATATGGATCCCTGGCTACAACCTATACAGATGTGACAGAGTGAACAGGCAAAAGGGGGGGGGGGGTTGGCCTGTATATCACATAGTCACTTATATGCTCAGAACTACTAAATGCCTCAAATGATGTAGTTGAAGTTTTAGAAGTAAAGATCGAGAATCAAAACCTGGTCATCGTGGTTGTATACAAGCCTCCGGATGCAACGTCCCAACAATTCCAGGAACAGCTTCTGAAAATTGACCAATGTCTGGAAAACCTTCCAGTCCCTGCCCCCAACATCTTGCTCCTGGGGGACTTCAACCTAAGGCACCTAAAATGGAGGAATATTGCAAATAATGTGGTAGCAGAGATAACACCAGGAGGCAGCTCAGATGAAAACTCGCACACACACGAGCTTTTAAATCTCTGCACCAAATTCACCTTAAACCAGCAAATAATAGAGCCTACAAGATTGGAGAATACACTGGACCTCATCTTCACTAACAATGATGATTTGATACGAAATGTCATCATATCAAAAACGATATACTCAGATCACAACATAATAGAGGTTCAGACATGCATGGGGGGCCCCAGATCGACAAAATGTGATCAGTCACGAGGAGCCTTCTCCAATTTCAACTTCAATAACAAAAACATAAGGTGGGACCAAGTAAACCAAATTCTAAATGATATAAACTGGGAAGATAGCCTAAGCATCACGGATCCTAACCTATGTCTAGAACAAATTAACTCTGTGGCACTTGAGGTTTGCTCAAGGGAAATTCCCTTAAGGAAAAGGAGGAGAAGATGTAAACTAGAAAGAGAGAGGCGCTCCCTATACAGGCGAAGGCAAAGAATAACAGAGCGGCTACAAGAGGCCAATATATCTGAAATACGTAGGGAGGCACTGGTCAGAGAAATAGCAAACATCGAATTAAAACTAAAGAAATCTTACAGAAATCAAGAAACGCGGGAAGAACTAAAAGCCATAAATGAAATTGAAAAAACCCAAAGTATTTCTTTTCTTATGCCAAAACAAAGTCGAGAACAACATCCAGTATTGGGCCCCTACTAAACGAGATGGGTCTACACAGATGACAGCAAGGAAATGAGTGAATTACTAAAGTCCCAGTATGACTCAGTTTTAGTGAGCCGCTAACCAGACTAAAAGTTGAAGACCTAAATGATTTTTTATGAGAGTGCCACAGAACCTGGTAGACGCAAGACTATCTGACATTACCCTGACGCCACATGACTTTGAAAAGGCGATAAATGACATGCCCATGCACTCCGCTCCAGGCCCAGACTCATGGAACTCAGTGTTCATCAAGAACTGCAAGAAGCCCCTATCACGTGTTTTTAACATCCTATGAAGAGGGAGCATGGACACTGGGGTCGTCCCGCAGTTACTAAAAACAACAGACATAGCCCCCTCCACAAAGGCGGCAGTAAAGAAATGGCAAAGAACTACAGATCAATAGCGCTAACGTCCCATATCATAAAAATCTTTGAAAAGGTTCTAAGAAGCAAGATCGCCACTCATCTAGATAACCATCAATTACACAACCCAGGACAGCATGGGTTTAGAGCAGGTCGCTCCTGTCTGTCCCAACTACTGGACCACTACGACAAGGTCCTGGATGCTCTAGAAGATAAACAGAATGCAGATGTTATATACACAGATTTTGCAAAAGCCTTTGACAAGTGTGACCATGGTGTAATAGCACACAAAATGCGTGATAAAGGAATAACAGGAAAAGTTGGTAGATGGATTTATATTTTCCTAACACGTAGAACACAAAGAGTAGTAGTCAACAGAGTAAAGTCTGAGGCAGCTACTGTGAAAGCTCTGTTCCACAAGGCACAGTACTTGCTCCCATCCTATTCCTCATCCTCATATAGACATTGACAGGGATATAAGCCACAGTGCTGTGTCTTCCTTTGCAGATGACACCTAATTCGTATGACAGTGTCCACCGTTGAAGACACTGCAAGACTCAAGCAGACATAAACCAAATCTTTAAAGGGCTGCAGAAAACAATATGAAGTTCAATGATGAGAAATTTCAATTACTCAGATACTGGAAAACGTGAAGAAATTAAAATCTCATCGGAGTACAAAACTAATTCCAACCACACAATAGAGCGAAAACTAATGTCAAAGACCTGGGAGTGATCATGTCAGAGGATCTCCCCTTTCAAGGACCATAACAATGTAGCAATTGCATCTGCTCGAAAAATGACAGGATGGATAATGAGAACCTTCAAAACCAGGGATGCCAAGCCCATGTTGACACTACAGACGCTTGTTCTATCTAGGCTGAATATTGCTGCACACTAACTGCACCTTTCAAGGGGGTGAAATTGCTGACCTTGAAAATGTGCAGAGAACCTTCACCGCACGCATAAGTGCGATAAACCACCTCAACTACTGGGAACGCTTGAAGTTCCTAAACCTGTACTCTCTAGAACGCAGGCGGGAGATACATTATTATATACACATGGAAAATTCTCGAGGCTTAGTACCAAACTTGCACACAAAAATCACTCCGACGAAAGCAAAAGACTCGGCAGGCGATGTAACATTCCCCAATGAAGAGCAGGGGTGCCACTAGCACGTTGAGGGACAACACAATAAGTGTGAGGGGCCCAAGATTGTTCAACTGCCTCCAGCATACATCAGGGATTACCAACAAGCCCCTGGCTGTCTTCAAGCAGGCACTGGACAGGCACCTCAAGTCGGTACCTGATCAGCCGGGCTGTGGTTCGTACGTTGGACTGCGTGCGGCCAGCAGTAACAGCCTGGTTGATCAGGCTCTGGTCCAACAAGAGGCCTGGTCACAGACCGGGCCGGGGGCGTGGACCCCTGGAATTCTCTCCAGATAGCATCCAGATAAGGGTGGCACCTTGATACTCAGTGATGAGCTCTTGATTCAGGGAATTGCAGTCACCCTTCACCTGTATCAAAACTTGAATACCTATGTTCCCCAGGTACTGTATGGCCCTGTGAATTTAGCACTCCTCCATATAATAATTTGTGATATGATTCTTCAAAAAGCAAAATCCAATGCAGGTGCTTCTCAGCTTAGGATATTTCAACTTACAATGGGTTCACCAGAATGTAACCCCCATTGTAGTTTTGAGAAGCCTATGTATAGATACTCAGTTTTTTGGCCACTACCTATTTCTAATTTGCAATTAAAAAAAAAGTATTTTTTCCTAGTCCTTCTATCCAATGTTCTATTTATACAGACCACAACCATTAGAAACTAACTGATACTCTCTAATACTGATACCAATACTTAAGCACACCCCTGAGAATAATAATAATAATGTTGAACTAATATCAAATTATTTCCACAGCACCGTCCACCTTTTACCCACTCCACTGGAAGCGCTGGGAGGAACTCTTTGTATCCGGAGGTAGCAGCTCCTGGAGTTGGCCCCATAACACTGTTGGCATTCACCTGTGGAACAAGTTCAGCAAGGGGGCACCATTGCACCCTGGGGATGGCTCAATCGTTGACGCAACCTCCCAGAAAAATTGTCCCAAGATATACGACACAGTCGGGCAGATCAGGAAGCTCCGTGACCACTTGCAGCGACGGAAGATGCGCAGAATATCAAGACACAGCCAGGAAGCATGAAATGTCAATTGTGTGACGAGTTATAATCTATAACTAGATCTATAATTACATGTTAGTTAAGGTAGATTATGTGCAGAATGTTGGATTCTTACACATTACCTCAAGACTCCTAGAGCTGAGTATTATTGCTGTCAACCCCCAGAGCTGAGTACTATTCCAGTTTCCTGGGGATCCCCAGAACTGAACACTTGTTGTCTTCCTGGGGACCCCAGACTTGAACAAATGTTGTCTTCCTGGGGACCCCAGACTTGAACAAATGTTGTCTTCCTGGGGACCCCAGAGCTAAACAACTGTTGTCTTCCTGGGGACCTCAACACCTGAGCATTATTGCATTTTTCGGTGGAAACTGAAAACCCGTTCATATTTCCGCCTGCAGGTCCTCTTCACTGCTGAAGAGGACCTCAGAGATTGGAAAATGCAACCCTTTGTTTCACGTTTTTGCAGCACTGAGTGACCCTTGTGGGTGTAGTTCTTAGTTTTGGTTATAATAATAATAATAGTTCATGTTTTCAAAGAGGGTTTCTCCAGTTCCACTCAGCATTAACCACAAATCTTTGGCATGGTCTTCTAACCCGATGCTCAGCGTCTGCTCATGAGAGAAATCAGGTACTCTGTTAAACACGATCAAGGTACTCTGTTAAATATGATCAGAGTACTCTTGTTAAATATGATCAGAGTACTCTTGTTAAATATGATCAGAGTACTCTTGTTAAATATGATCAAAGTATTTTTAAGCCCACAAATAAAATGAATACAATAATTAACACTTAAAAAAAAATATTTTCAAAATACATTAATAATTTCAAAATTGGGATGAGCGTAGCAGATCTGATTTTTGCAACAACTATGATATATTACAGACAGCATTTAGACAAGATTAAAGTTGTAAATGTTAAGAATGAAGATTATATTCTTAGATCTGACTAAGTAATAAAATACTGTACTTAGAAAAGTAGCAATAACTAGTTATGTACATATAAATGGTGTTTAAAACACAGTGGACCCCGGATTTCATCAATAATTGTTCCAGAAGGCTGTTCAAGTGCCGTTACCAACGAATTTGTTCCCATAAGGACGAATGTAAATTAGATTAGTCCATTTCAGACCCCAAAAAATACACTTACAAAAGCACTTACAAAAATACACTTACAAAAGCACTTACAAAAATACACTTACAAAAGCACTTACAAAAATCCAGGGGTCCACTGTATACATACAATATATACAGTAGGGCTCCACTTATACGGCAGGTTAGGTTCCAGGCTACTGCTGGAAAGCAGAACACCATTTTTTCCATTAACATATATTAAGCTAATAGTAGAACTAGGCATCAAAAAACAAATGTAAAATACATACACAGTACATTCATTACTTACCTTAAAATATTTGAAGTCTTAATGTAGGGTGAGAGGTGACTAGTATTTATTTGTAAGAAGTCAGGTGTTGGTAGCCCAGTAGGTGTAGCCACCTGGCTACCAAACTTAAACGTAATATACGATATTTAAAGTGCCCCAGAGCGATATTATTACCATCGACATACCTTGTTCACTGAGTTTAATCACTTCTAACAACTACCCTTATATGCATCACAAATGACAAAGAAGTGATGAGAAATCATGCCGTTAATTTGTAAACAAATGCTGAATGTGTTAAATGCGCATTGATACACATTTTCTCTGGTGATGGACCAGAGAAAACAGAATTCTTTTCCTCCGCCCGGCTACCGTACCTCATATTTATGTGAAATTTATTATACTTTCGGTGTATGTATCATCTTTATATGCTATGTAACGTGTTTCTTATATAATTTTGAAGAAAATGTCATAGATGAATTAATGAAAATGTTTATATTAATGTAAAATAAGGCATTTAATGTGCCCAAGTGTGATTATTATTATTACATATTAGTATTATTATTATTACTATGGCATCAAGACTAGAGGGACACTTAATAATTTTAATGTGTTCCTGCACGCCAGCACAGTGTGTAAGTTTATTTAGGTACGGGTACACATATATAATTATCAGAGTAGTAAAATAAACAATTACTTTAAAACTTGAAATTTTGGAAAGTTTCCAGACATAATGGAGAGACGTGGAGCTCAGGGATGTAAACACAGGAGGTGGTGCGCGGTGACTGTATTAGAGTCAGGTGGGAGGAGCTGTATAGATAGTTTTGGTCATAATTTGAAATGTTCATATTAGCGGAACTCTGTAAAGTGGGGCCATACTGTATACATACACATACATATCGGGGCCAGGAGCTGTGACTTGACTTGACCCCTGCAACCACAATTAGGTGAGTACATATATACATACACATACATGCAATAATTACAAACAAGCAATATGAGATGCAAACAACTACAGGGAAGTTGTATCATAGCTCTAGGCCTTTGTGTTTGCAACTCAAAAGGTCTGTCATTCAACTTCCCTGTGGTTTTTACACACACACACACACAGTATAATTAAGTAGCAGCTAAGAATCAATATTGCTGACTAAGTTACATTGTGAAAGAAATGTCCGCTGGATAATAGTATAGTTAACAATACTAATATGGTTGGCATTGTTTTTGAGAATTACTGTTAAAATGTGTTTGTAAGATTAATCTTTAGCAAAGACATTTATACATTGGTTGTAACTTGTTATTGCAGAGTAATGTGTAAATTACTGTTGTGTTTCAGAGGTGTGTATAATTTTCATAATTGTGACTTGCATGCCTTATATTCACTAGCTGGCTAGTGAACTATATAGTTCCAGATCCAGGAAAACAGTCACAGGTAAAAAGTCACAACCCAACCTAACCTGTGGTATTTAAAATGTGAGTTTTTTCACAGCAAAAACTTTGACTTATTTTCTGTGACTTTTTTTTTATTGTGACTTGTCCCGGACACCATATTTTCTGATAGTGTTGACGAAGAGGGTTTTTTATGAGACTTGTTATACAGTGTATAAAATAATTTAAGTGTTGCTCACAAGACCCTCGAGGTGTACCTGTATACCTGGGGTTTCAGGGGTCAACACCCCGTGGTCCGGTCCGTATAAATCTTGATGAATGTGCGAGTCACGATTGGTAAAGCAGCATTTCTGTGTTTGTTCTTGCTTTGTGTGACTTTGTCATTGATGGTTGATGCAAGTATAATGGGATAAGTAAATCCTTGATTTAATGGAGTATTGGAGGGTAGTGGATGGCTAATAATAGTCATGGGTAGAGGCGAGATTGTTTTTGTGTGATTGTAACAATGAAGAATGGAAAAAGAGAAATGTGGTAGTACAGTGGTCTCTCGGTTTTTGGCGAAAATTCGTTCCAGAATGCTGCTCAAGTGCCATTACCATACGAATTTACTTCCTTAAGAAATAATGTCATGTAGGTTAGTCTATTTCAGACTCCCAAAAATACACTTGCAACAGCACTTACGAAAATACACTTACATAAATGTTCGAGTTTGGAGATGCACGAAAACCGAGGGACCACTGTATATTGTGATTACTTAGTGACAACATTGAGCCTGCACAGCTTTATCAAGTTGCAAATATATCTCTAACTTGATAAAGCCCAGTGTGAGTGCAACATTGTCAGTAAAGCATCACATTACACTGCATGTGTGTGCAGTTTATTATACCAGGTCTCTGCAGTAACATAATTCTGTAACCACTGGACTTCATCCGTTGTTTCTGAGTTAACCGACCCAGTGGATTTTGTCCCGTATTTACAATCTCCATTAAAGTGATGGTGTACAAGAGTGTGTGATGCAGGTATAATGAGATATACTGTGTATAATTTAGTGCCAAAATAGACATCGGACGGGATATTACACAATAATAATCCACGTGGAGACAGACACAGGAGGTCAATTGATCTGTATAATTCGACCCCTTCTGGAACCCAGCTGAAGAGGACCCCAGAAGAGGATGAAAATATACAAATCAATCAACCTCTTGTGTGTCTTGTGGGTTATTATTGAACATTGACAAGTTTTCATTACACTTCGAGTTATTCATAGGATATTATGTTTTGGAGAAGCATTAAATCTGTAGGGGTCAGCCACCACCTGAGGATTGGAGGGTTTGATCCAAGGAAGACGAGGGTAACTCCAGTTCCTTGCATCAGGAGCTCTTCACTGGCTTCAGTGCCCCTCCAGGAGGGTGCCAATGAGAGGCACCTCATCTAAGGAACAGGACTGCCCTTCCTTGGCTTGTAACTGTCTCACATTACACAGGCACTGTGTAACACCCCTCCCTCCCTCCATCCTTAAAGGTTTAGTGCTTCGAGTTAAAAAACTGGTATCAGTGTGTAAGTACCCAAATTGAAGGTTCTTGGCCAATGACTTATCGATGTATATTTCTTTTTTGCAATACCAAGACTTATGACTGTATGCTGTTGTTGTATACTACAATATATTGTTAATGATGTATTTGAAAAATATATATCTAATCCCACGCTGTGTGACCCTAGTGGGTTTAGTGTTTGGTTTTGATTATAATATTCAATCCTACCTCTCCATTTGCTCTCGTGCTTAAGCATTGTAGAAAACAATGTAAGGGGGATATT